>PVIJ01003726.1:58485-115900 GCA_004024925.1 Scalopus aquaticus
TAAAAAAAAAAAAAAAAAAAAAAAAAGATTTATTTATTTTTGCATACAAGCTGGGGTGCAGGCCAGACGTGTGGGGCAGTGAGAGGGTTCACCACAGACAGAGTGGGGAGCAGAACAGGCAGATTGACCGAAATACACTGCTGAGGGGAGCAGCGGGCGAGGCAGGAGAGGTCTGCCGTGCCATGTGGGATTCTCCCCCGCTGGGCATCGAACTCGTGCCTTGCAGCAGCCGCCCACAGCTCCACAGCACTGCACTAATCCGTTGCGCCACCAGGGAGTCCCCTCAATCTTGACAAGTTCTAACTGAGCTCCTGATCTTTTACCCCAAACCTACTCAGCCCACCATCTTTCATGTTTTGTTTCTTAGTTTGGCATCTTCCTTGACTCTTCTCTTTCTCTATTACTACCTCCACCCCCATTCAGTTTTTCAGCAAATCCTGCTGGCTTTATATTCAGAATATATTCAAGTATTACCTTTCTACTATTTGTGCTACTGTTAAACCACCATCCTCTCTCACTTGAATTATGTAATTAGTTTCCTTTCTGGTCTCACTGCTTTCATCCTTATCTTTTAAAATCTATTCTCAACATGGCACCCAGAGTGATCATGTTAAGTTCTCCCTTCTGCCCACATCCCTCCCTTGGTTCCCCATTTTTCAGAGTGAAAGGTACTTGCTTACAATGCCTAAGAGACTATGTATAATCTGGACCCCTTTCACCTCTCTAACTCATCTCCTAATACTCTCTCTTTTAAAAGTTCTCACCAAACTTTGTTTTTGCTATTCCTCAAACCTGCCCATATGGTTACAGCTTACTCTACTTGAAGTGATTTCCCCTAGATATCCACATGATTCACTCCCTTTTCTTCTTTAAGTTATGATGACTCAACTAGAAGGTGACTCAATTTTCACTTTCACAAAGAGGCCTGCACAGCCCATTAAAATTGCAGTCCCTCTCCCCTGGACACTTTCACCTTGTTCTAATTTCCCCACCCCACAGTGACATTTTCCTCTACCACACCATAGAATTAACATATTTTTTATGTCTATTGTTTATTGCCCATCTCCTCCTAGCTAGGATGCAAACTCTATGAAGGAAGCTCTATTCTGTTCTCTGATGTAGCCCCACCTTGCAGAGTAATGGTTTCATAGTTGGAAGGACCTGCCTTGGAAATTTTGACAATATCTATAATGAATTACAGAGTTATATTGTTTTGAATTATTTTGCATTAAAGTTATTTAATATGTTAAATATAAAAAATATTGTAAAATATATATTTTTTGTCACCTGTTTGGTGTGTGCGCTCGCACACTCTCTCTCTCTCTCAAAATATTTTTAAATTACCTCAGAAAGAGGGCCTCCCCGGTGGTGCAAGGGGTTAAGTCTCAGCATTTCATAGCTATCAGCAGCCACTGCATCATGAGTTCGATCCCTGGCCAAGGAACTAACCCACATAGTGCAGCAGACCTCTCCTGTCTCGCCCTCTACTCCCCTCAGCAGTGTATTTCAGTCAATCTGCCTGTTATGCTCCCCACTCTGTCTCTAGTGAATCTTCTCACACATACATACCCCACACATATCTCTGGCCTATACCCCAGTTCTTGTATACATAAATAAATAAATCTTTAAAAATGTTTTCTAAAGATTTATTTATTTATGCATACAAGCTGGGGTACAGGCCAGAGGCGTGGGGTGGCGAGAGGGTTCACCAGAGACAGAGTGGGGAGCAGAACAGGCAGATTGACTGAAATACACTGCTGAGGGGAGCAGCGGGCAAGGCAGGAGAGGCTGCCATGCCATGTGGAAATCTCCCCGGCCGGGCGTTGAACTCGCGTTGCCGCTGCCAACAGCTCCAGAGTGCAGCGCTTAACCACGGCGCCACCAGGGAGGCCAGTCTTTAAAAATATTATCTCAGAAAGAAACCACATTTTTAACTGTTTAGTGTTCTGTCTCAGATTTAAAGGGAACAAAGAATCCAACTAAAATATCATAAATTCAATTAATTGAAACAAATAAGAATAAATTATGTTGACTGAAATTATCATTTTCATTTGAATCTCAGCAGGATATGATATTAGCTCTTTTTCATTGAAGCTAGATTAGGGCATCATTACTGTAATAGCTATTTCAGTTGCATGTGACAAAAACCCAAGTAAAAAAATGGCAGTGAAAGAGGGAATTTCTTGCTCTTCAAACAGTAGCACCTTCTCCTCTCTCTCCACCACTCAGTTCTACTTTCTTCTGGCTTGTCTATTGTTTCATGAAGGAACTGCCAAGTTGGCAGGCGCCTGTTGACACCACAGAGCAATGGGGAAAGAGTTGTTGTTTAGTATAAGATCTTGGAAAAACTGGCTCACATTTTGAAGAAAAATAAAACTGGATCCCTACCTATTACCACATACAAAGGTGAAGCCCAGATGGATTAAAGACTAAAATGTGAATATAAATATGTAAAGTTAAATTGAGAAAATGTGGGAAACAGTCTATGTGAGAAAGACTTCTTCAACCAAATTCAAAATCACAAGCCATAGGAGAAAAATTGATAAAACTTACTATTAACCCTTTATGTTCAATGAAGAGCACTATGGAAAAAGTTAACAGACATACAGAATAGAAGATAGTTGTAATGTTTAGGACTTACAGGTGACTAATCTCTAGAATATATAAGACTCTGGAAAATCAACAAGACAAAGAGAAACCCCAACAGGAAAATGAGCAATTCATAAGAGACAAATCCAAACAAGCTAACAGGCATATGCTGGGATGCTCAAACTCATTGGTATGCAGAAAAATACAAAATGAAACAGCACTGAGATTTCACTTTGTACTTTTTGAACTCACAAAAATTAGAAAGCTGGATAATGCCAAATGTTGGCTGGGGTTGGGGGTAGAGGATCTTACAGACCCTGCTGGCAGAAGTGGCACAGTCATTCTGGAGCACAGCCTGGCAGAATATCCATACCCTATGCCATAGCATATCCCTGATTATATATTCCAAAGGAGTTCCCACTCTAGCCCATATGGGGACAAGGATATGAGTGCTGATCATAGTCTAGTTTGTGTTGACAGGTAATTGAATATAATCTGAGTGTTCACACTATAGGAGTGAATCAGCAAAATGTGGGGCACCACGCATGTGTTAGAAGACTAAATAAACCTAGAGCAACATGAATTGTAAAGATAGTGCTAACACACATGTCAGATACCATCTGTGTTAAATAAAAATACACACATGCAAAATCAGCAGTACACACTTTACAACGACATTTATAAACCAAAGGACGTATTGAAAATGCCATTTGTCAATGGAGGAAGAGAATGGGAAGGAGAATGAGAATAACAAGAAGTAATGGGGGAATAAATCCATAATATCTTAACGGAATCGCGTGGACCTGTGATGATGGCATCATGAACTGATAATGATGTCACTAACTCAAACCTCTGCACTTGAGGTTCAGCCAAAGAGAAATGTAAGCATTGCCTACATCAAAATAGTTGAGACTATTGAGGTGTATTGTACTCAATTGAGGGACATTTCTCTGTGAAGGAAAATGGTTTAATTACTGAAGGAGATTAAAGATGGCCATAGGCTCTCTGCTCCTGCCTCTTTTACAGTCGGCCACCTCTTCTCCCGCAGTGCCAGCATATCCCTGAAACACCATGGCGAAAGTTAGAGTGAACGGATTTAGCTGAGCTGGGCACATCGCCACCAGGGCTGTCTTTAACTTTAGCAAAAGTGGGTATTGTTGCCTCAACTATATGGTCTATATGTTCCAATATGATTCCACCCATGACAAGTTCAAAGGCACAGTCAAGGCTGAGAACAGGAAGCTTGTCTTCAGTGGAAAGCCCATCCCCTTCCCATGTTCCCAGAGTGAGATCCCACCAACATAGAATAGGATGATACTGTTGCTAAATATGTTGTAGAGTCCACTGGTGCCTTCACGGCCTTAGAGAAGATTAGGGTTCACTGAATGATGGGGTCAAAGGAGTCATCATCTCTGCCCCTACTGCTAATATCCCCATGTTTGTGACACAATGTGATCCATGTTTGTGATGGACAACTCCCTCAAGATTATCAGCAATACCTCCTGTACCACCAACTGCTTGGCACCCCAGCAAAGGTCATATGTGTTGAAAAGACCCAAAATAATGGGGAAGCCTGAGGTCCTCTGTTTCCTTCTCAGTGTCCCTATTCTTTTATACTTTAGCATTTTAACTTACTTTACTTAAGGTTTCTTAATTGTTATATTAATATATATAAATTATATATATTAATATTATATTAATTAATATCATAATTATTATATTATTAATATAATAATTAATTATAATATATATTAATAATATTATTAATATATATAAGAATACTTGATAGGGCCTCCCTGGTGGCGCAGCAGTTAAGCGCTGCTCTGTGGAGCTGTCGGCAGTGGCAGTGGTGACTTGAGTTTGACGCCCAGCCAGGGAGTTCCCACATGGCATGGCAGACCTCTCCTGCCTCGCCCGCTGCTCCCCTCAGCAGTGTATTTTCGTCAATCTGCCTGTGCTGCTCCCCACTCTGTCTCTGGTGAATCCCTCTTGCCACCCTGCGCCTCTGGCCTGTACCCCAGCTTGTATGCATAAATAAATAAATCTTTTTAAAAAATCCTTGGTAAAATGTAAATACCTATGAAACAGTTATAATTTTTAAACTTGTTTAACAAAAGGCCTTTTCATTATTATATTACTCAACCCTCAATTTTTAAGTATAATGAATTATGACCATTAAATTAGTTAAATTCTCTTCTACGTGTACAATGCCCACTTAAAATCAAGAAATTTTACACAAAAATTTTAATGTTTACCTTCTGAAAAACTGGAAGATGTAACATGAGGTCCTTGTATTTCTAATTGTCGACAATGGATGTCTTACCCTAAACTCCAATCAAGAAAACGGAACCTGAGATCAGGGCCTGCATGGAGGGAGTTTGTTTTGGGAAGAGCTCCCAGGAGAGAGAAACAGCAGAAGGAGGGCATGCCAGTGTGAGGGTGTTAGGTTGGTCACTGCTGTGAGAGACTGGGGCTTAGTTCCACTGAGGATTCTAAGAGCTCTCTAGAATGAGTCTTGGAGTTCTAGATCTGAAAGTGGAAGAGGGGTTATTCATCTACCAGTTGTCGTCTGCCACCGGTCTGTAGTTACCCCATGTGACATCTACTCTCTTGAATTTCCGAGTCTGCCAGTGCACATCTAAATTCGTTAATATAGTAGCAGGGCTGAGCAGATTTTTCTCTCTACTCTTCTGAGTTCTTGATTATGGCCCCTGTAATAAAAGATTAACAAGATAAGAACAAGCACATTTATTAACCTGTAGACCTCATGTACAGATGGTAGATACCCAGGAAAAAATGAGTAACCTGAAGAGGTGATTTAGAGTTTCCATTTATATATCATCTTCAACAAAGAACAATAAATTTGTGGAGAAATGATAAAGAAAACGTTTTTAAGGTTCCAAGGGCAGAGATAAGGCTAGTTAGTAGAATTTGTTATGTAGATTCTTCTAGTAACTTCTCCAGGTAAACAAGGGTCTCAAGTTGTCTCAGAGGATCTTTAGTCCTTCCTGGCAGGGAAGACTGGAGGGACACCCTTTGTAAATTATGTCCTGCCTTTAGGCAAATAGAAGGAGGGAAAGGAACCTTTTCTATATCTGCTTTTACTCAAGTGCCTTAAGCTCAAAATATTCCTTACACTAAAGTGGTGTATTTAGAGAGGCATATTCTGTTCCCCTTCTGTCCCACGCAGCAGCCTTTAAGAAGCCCCAAGACAGAACTCTAGAGAGGAACAGGGCAGCTAAGGCAAGGTATTGTCAGGTTACACTTGCTCACAGCAGGTTTCTGAAGCAACTGCTGGAAGATAAGTGGAGAAGAAAACACAGGCAGAAGAGCTGAGCAGTCACTGCCTGGGTTGCTGGTTTAGCATGTTGAAGTGAGTTTGTTTTCCTCTGTAAGAATGTACCAGATCTGCGGGTTTTTTAAGTTTTTATTTTCAAGTGAAACACCAGAAGCTTTCCCCCTGCATGCACAGTCTTCACAGAGAAAGTAACGCTGTGTTAAGTCTGCTCAGAGGTTGCAGCTTAAACAAGTTCCACCAAGTGCTGGCTGAATCCCCAGGAACCCCTGCAGCACACTCCTGTCTCCATCAAGTGCCTGATGACCGGCCATGATGATCTGACCTTCCTCAGCAACACTGGGTTTTATCCTCCTTCTATTTGTTGATATTTAAAGAGCAGACTATTGATGAAGAGCATGACAGTGCCTGAGTCTGACTCGGCTCCACCCCTTACTAGAGGTGACTTCTCTGTGCCTAAGACGTCTCATCTGTAATACTGAGATCATGTTTGCAAGGTGTCATAGGTGCATGGTGAAGAGTCAGTGAAATAATGCATGGGAAGTATTTCAAGGTGCCTGGTATGGAGTAGGGGGCTATTGAAAAGAAACATTGGCCATTGTTAACAAGGCCGCTTGAGATTTCTCCTTCTTGGTTCAGACTAGCCCAGATCTATTTTATATCTACCAATACTACCTACTGTTGATAAGAATCCAGTTTCAGATTGCAAGCAAGTCCAACTGCCCTCCTTGGATAGGAGGGGAAGCTAGTGTGCATCTAGTTCTTGAGGATGTAGCAAAGACACAATCTGCTGCCTTTTTTATTAAAATTCCCCACAGGGTGGCATATAATAAATACTAATTATTAGCATAACTCCTTTCCTACAAATGGGAAAACTGAAGCAGCAAAGAATGATGGAAATAATGAAACTCACACCACTGGTTCCTGGAAGGTGAGATTTAAACTCAGGCATTTTGGTGCTACAGCTACTTCCTTCCACATCCTTCTGCTGCCTGTGCCCCAGTCCTGCCCACAGCTTTTCTATGACCACCCAGGGGGAGTCCTGGAGCCTTTCCTTTTCAACTGGAACACCTGGAGATACCAAGGCCTTCAAAGGCCAAATGGGATGGCACTCTATTGATGAAATTAGTTGGCAGTGGTATTAAGATTTTAGGCATGAGCACCCAGCCTAACAACTAATACTTTCTCCTAAAAATATTGTCACCGCAACAATCCCAGCCCAGTTAAGATTCCTCAATAACAATAATAAAAACAAACATTGCATAGTACTTGCTGGGTGTCAACCCTCTATCAAGTGCTTCCCTTATATTATCTCATTTAATCTAGTAAACAATTAGTTGGTACTAATATTAACCCTTCCATTTTTCAGAGTAGGAATCTGAGGCTTAGAAAGCTGAAGGTAAGGTCATTGTGCAGCCAGGAAGTGGTGCTGCTGAGATACCAATCCATGGAGCCCCTTAACTTGTTCCTATAGCATTTTTGATTTCCTGAATGTCTCCTGAACTATAGCTTCACCATAAGCCTGCACCCACCCTCACCAGGACTAATTTAAAAGAAAACAAAATGATGGGCTTAATAAAGACGTTGAAAACATTATTTTACATTTCCAAAGCTGTGCTTGTTCCAATCTGTGTCTGAGTAGGAAGGGAAAAATAGTGTTAACCTCTTCATTAGTCAGTCCTCCTCCACGAGACTAATTCAGCCCATAAACAATAGATATAATTATACTGAACAATTGTGTGTTTATTTCCATGTCTAGAAACAGAGCTTGCATTTGAAAACAAAAGAGAAAAGAAAGAGAAGACACCCTGCTGTTTTTTAATTCTTTTTGTCAAACTTTTTCTTGGCTTTCATGCTTCTCCTGTTATCAGGAGATACATAGCCAGAGTATCAGGACTTTTTTTTATAAGACCTTTTTTGTAGAAAAATCAATATTAACTTAGGAGTAAGACAATACTATATTTAGACAGCTTATAAAATGAGTAGAAACAAAGTGTTGTAAACCGTAGAGTATTTAGAGAATGGCAAGTGGATGCTAAAACTAGTAAGTAAAAGGCTCAATGAGGAATAGCTTACTTGCATAGTATCAACATATCGCCCCCAAATCTAAATTAATTGTAAAGGGGGAAATAGTAACTTGACTGTAGCAAGACCTGGTAGACACCAATTTTATCAAGGGATCCACCAATGATATTGTGACAAACTGACAACAGGTACTTTATGAATTGATATGTTGAGAAAGACATAACATTTCTGCCTCAAAATGCATAATCTGGGACCTCCCTGGTGGCGCAACGTGTTAAGCGCAGCACTATGAAGCTATCCAGAGCCACTGCAACATGAGTTCGACACCCAGCTAGGGAGATTTCCACATGGCGCAGCAGACCTCTCCTGCCTCGCCCGCTGCTCCCCTTAGCAGTGTACTTCAGTTGATCTGCCTGTTCTGCTTCCCACTCTGTCTCCGGTGAATTCCCTCACCACCCCACACCTCTAGCCTACACCCCAGCTTGTATGCATAAATAAATAAATATTTTTTTTTAAGATTTATTTCTTATTTATACATACAAGCTGGGGTACAGGCCAGAGGCATGGGGCGGCGAGAGGGTTCACCAGAGCCAGAGCGGGGAGCAGAACAGGCAGATCAGAAATACACTGCTGAGGGGAGCAGCAGGCGAGGCAGGAGAGGTCTGCTGCGCCATGTGGGATTCTCCCTGGCTGGGCGTCGAACTCGCGTCGCCGCTGCCGACAGCTCCACAGCTCAACGCTTAACCGCTGCGCCACTGGGGAGGCCCAAATAAATAAATATTTTTTAAAAATGCATAATCTGAATATAACCATTTTTTTTTAATTTAGGTTAACTCAAATTAAGGGATATTTTTTAAAAATCATCCTGTATACTTAAAAAAATGTCAGTTATGAAAGATAAACAAGGGCTGAAGAGCAGTTTTGAGATTAATGAAAATCCTAGGTTCCTTGCTTTCTCCATCCCAGCGCAGCAGAAAAGAGCACCTCTGCTGAGGATGCCTTGCTGGTAGTGTAAACTTGAAAGTGAATTTGCTACCAGAGGAAGAGACAGGGAATGAAGCCAATATGGAAGAAGACAGAGGCAAATGATGAGAAGAGATCCTTTCCTTCATCTTTTGAGCAACTAAATCTGGCCACCTCTATGGTTGCCCCTTTTAATCACAAGAACTGTTATAGGGCAGCCCCGATATAAATGGGGTGCCTGTCTGTGGGTTCTCACCCGTGCGTTTAAAAGGGACTTATAAGACTCAACTGCAGACACACACAATAAAATTAATAAAGGGGTTTATTTACAAAAAGGGAAGGAAAAAAAGATAAAGAATAAATTGGTGGATGCATCCTACCAGTTCCGCTGAGCTGGAACTTTATGGCCCACTCAAAAACCTGGCGATCCACAACCACGAGCAATAGCCCCCCTCCAAGCTCACAGGTCTGGTTTTTAAATCCCAAAACCATTTCTTAACTCCACCCTCAGTCCTCAGCATCCTTCCTTCAGTGATGATGGCATTCTGGGATTCATAGTCCTAGGTGTCTTGGGTCTCTCTGGCTTGAGGTGGGGGTGGAGTCCTGGGACACTCCCCTTTCCTGAGGACCACCCTCTTACAGAACCAATACATTTCCTCTTTTCTTCAGCTAATTTGAATTCCGCCATCTAACTACTGAGTCATAGGGTGTTGGGCAAGTCTTGGGCACTACTTCAAATCCTCTTGCAGAGGAGCTGGCCCCATAAGTGCTCACGGTGCATATCTTTTCCTGACTGTCTTTAGTGACATCATGTTGGTAGTTTGCAACCGGCCATAGTGGGAGTACTTGTATCATGAAAATTGGCAAACACTTCAAATCAGGGCTTCCCTCCCCATCTTTGAAAGCCGGCTAAGCATTATTCACACATGTGGCCATCTTGAATTTGCCTTTTGTTTAAGCCCTGCTCTTTTGACCACTTACACACAAGCTTCAGCAAGTTTTTTATTTCCGGTACTGACCTCTCTAAACTAGTTCAATACTTCAGGGATGTGGTAGTGGGGGTGGGGGGGTCATGTCCATGGAACAACCTTTGATAAAGAGGGTATAGGACCTGGTGGACAAGCATCTCCCCCTTTCATCCGCAAGTGGGACAGTTGAGTTTTTTTGTAGTTGTTTTTTTCACATTTCATTGAAAATGTTTTATTGGTCTTTTGAGGTAGAAATGGAAATGTATTTGACAGAAAGGATAAGCCAATCACTGTTCTGCTGGAACTAGGTCATGGACCTCCTCTTTGCTGATTCTGTTTGACCCCAATGTAGCTCTTGTCTGAGATGTTGAAACCTGGCTGACCCAGCATCACATAGAAGTACAAACTGTGGATACCAGTACTTGGGTCATATTTGATTCTATATTTGATATCCATGTGTTTCTGGATCCCAAATCTAAAGTTTTCAGTCTTTGAGAAGTTATTTTTTCATAACATCTACTCTCACACCTTTAGACCTTTCTCCAGGATTTCTGCTGCCTTGCTCCCCTTGCAATGGATGACAACATTTTCCTTGTTCTTCTGACACCAAAGGATCTAAAGTGTATCTAGCATTGGAGAACACAGGACTCTGACCCGGGAGCTGCTTCAGCACCTTGGCTGGCCAGGTGAGTCTGTCTTTGCTCTCCCTCACACAGATGGTGAGGCACAGCTTGAGCATGGGAAGTTCCCTCACGGGGTTCTTCTTTTTACCCTCATCTTGCACCATGATGGAAAACAGGAAGAGCCAAGTGGGACAGTTTTGACATGAATTTCATTAGGCTTCTTAGAGGAACTAAACAACCAGCCACCAACCCCATTCCCAAATAAGTGACTTACTCATAAGCTTTAATGGTGAGCTCTGATGTAAGTGGAACCAGATTCTGGAAATATTCCTTGTCTCCAATGAACTCATCAAAGATACATAGTAAAGTAAAGGAATAAGATCTTTTCTAGATTTACAAAGACCCCCCTCCAGAGTTCCTATTCCCACATGTACATTGTCTCTGAAGGTGCCCACCCCAAATATCACTCCATCATCATTTCTTGCAATATGGTCTTAGTTGAGATCACCCCAGTGTGGTAAACTATAGTTTCAGCCAACGGAAAGCCCCCAAGTGGACAAAAATGGGATATGAAGAGTCACACTACTAAAAGATGAGGCAGTTTCCTGTAATGGAAGAGTCTGCTCATTCTGAATAAGCTCAAGCACAAGCCTGACTAATAAAACTTCTGTTCAGAAAGCACCTTGAACCACTTGCTTCTTCACAACTCAGGCATAGAACTGGGCCATTTGGTAACCCAATAGTCTCTAGCACTCAGTCTTTGTCATACATTTGTTCCTGGTGGCTAATTATAATAACCATGGGCTAAGTTAAACAATTTTAGAAGCAGTTCATCACGTTTGCTACAACATTCTAAGAGAAGTATGGTTGTCTGATCAAATAATTTTGTGATCATTGGATTTTTGAGCTACTGTTGTTAAAGGATAATTTTTTTAAAACAGGGTCTATTCGTGACTCACATACAAATATAAAATAAGAATAGGACAAAGATTGTATTTAACTCAAGAACAAATCATAAGACTAATAAGATATTACAGTTTGTTCAAAGAAATATATGTATATACTCAAAAGTGCTGAAATGAACTTGCAAATTGATGTAAAATTGGAATAATATAGCGAGAGAGGTAATTCAACTGCATTTCACCTATTAAAACTTATTTATATGTCTGCATGAAAACTTTTGCATTGCTATGTATATGTATAAATTGCAATTGCTTACAATTTTATGTATAAATTGCAATTACTTACAATTTATAAACTTATGAAAAAGTTCAAGAACAATGAAAAGCAGACACTTCATAGAATCAGATAGTGTATACTTCCAGAGGAGTGTATTTAAGTAAAATCTGCCCATTTTGCCACTGAAGATACCTAATAATCACCTTGCTTCTTTTCATTGTCTTTCATATTTCCGCCCATATATTATCTGACTTAACTTCCTTATTTCACAGATGAAGTGTTACAGGGCAGGGAGAGGGGCACCCCCAAAACCCCAGACCTGCCCTGTTCTAAATGGGTTCTGCCATCCACTGCATCAATACAAAACATATAGGACCTTTTGTGGAAAGAAAATTTAATACAACTAGAAAGGACAGAGAAGACAAAGAATATATTTTCTAAGTCAAGCACCCAATGTTATCCAACTCCTCATGGGTGAAAGTCCACCCAAAAGGGATTGGCCCAAAACAAGTCTTGAAAGCCTGCCACAAGTCTAGAACAGCTTTTGGCAGGGACCCACACATAAGGGTTAGAAATAGCCAGACAATTCTGGGAGGAACCAAAATACCTTTCAGCAGGGACCCATCCAAAAGGGTCAGAAACAGACAATTCTGAGAGGAACAGAACAAAATCAAAACCAGAATCAACACAGACATCGTTAACTTCCCCATGGGTCTCTCACCCACATCTCTTTCAATCAGTCCAGGCCAGTGCAGCTTCTTTACAAGTCTCTCTGCTCCTTGGGCCTCTTCTGGATCTCCATCCTTCTTCCGTCTCCTCCTGTCTTCTGTCTGTGTGTTATGTCTCCTCTGTGTGTGTCCTCTGTGTCTGTCCTGTCTCTCTTCTCAAGCCTCCTATATCCTGCTCAGCTCCACCCTACCTTGGGTGGGACAGGAAACCTGGGACACACCCCCTCTCTGGGGACCACCCTGTTACAAAAGGAGGCCTCGATAGAAATAGTGATTATAAAATATTTGCCACAAAGAAGGGCAATTGTGTGTCGAGCTTCTCCAGGACGGTGCTGGACCTGTGCTTTTACTTCACACATCATCCTTCCTTCACTGTTTTCCTTTGTTTCCACATGGACTGTGACCCCTCCCATTAGGCTGTTGCTTTTCATTTCCTAATAGCGATTAGCCCGCCTCTTCTTACCCCAGGGCAGGGTGACTGTCTAGTTTGCCTAGTGACTTCACATAGACAATCTTGGCCACTGTCATTCTATTTGTCAAACTCTGAGTAGAGCTAGAAATCGTTTTGTCCTTTCTGCCTTCTAGATACAAATTAATACTTACAGTAAACCTGAGATTTATGATCAGAAAACAAGAATTGTTTTTCATCCCACAAACCAAAAGCAGGCTAATACTAACTTACTTGTTGATTTCTCACTTTCTTTTTTCTGTAAGTTAGAGTGCAAGCTAGCAGGGGATTCCCATATCAGTTAGCAGGGATGTTATCTCTTTCTGCAACTAACCTGTCCATCTCTACATGCCTTTTCCTGCTTTAAAATCCTCTGAATCCTACAGTACTTTGCCAGAGGTTAAGTCCTTCACAGAGTGACCAGTGAACAATACAAACAAGCCTTGACATTGCAGGCTGAAAATGCTTGGAATCAAGGAAGGTAGGGACATGAAATAAAGGAAAATGTTATGACAGGAAATCAGTAGCAAGCCTGTCAGTTTGCTCAAACACTGGAACAAGCCAGAGGGGGAATTGGGTTGAATTTCCCAATATTTGCTACAATGAGCCTGGTCCACTGCATGTGGGGTTTATGGAATATGGCTTCCATCACCAAAGGAAGTTGAACAGGAACAAGGAGTCAGAACAATCAAAGTTACCCACAGGATACAAGCTCTTGATTTATTTCCATTTGTCTGTTTGTTATAAATAGTGTGACCTTGGCCTCCTTGTAGAAACCAAGGAAAAGATTTGTGGTCCTGTTGTTCTTCCTTCTGTTTATTGATAAATGAAAGGGAAAGATGGAAAGTTCTGAGGCAAAAGCAGCTGGACTGAGGAGAAAAGACATGAGATTGGCATGCACAGGAGTATCTGGTAGTCCAACTAGAAATAAGTCATAGAAGCATCATTTCTACAGAAAGACAGTGGCTAATAGATGGGCATCCAACACATACAGATTGAACAAAGAAATAGCACAAGACCTCAGTCAGTCTCACTATATGGTTACTTGTGTATATCGTTCAATAAAATTCTTTAAATTCGTATTGGGACTGGACTCACAATATTTAAACTTGACACTATAGAAACAGGTATTACCCTGATCACATCAGGCATCTTCAAAGAAAACGGTCTTAAAATGTGCCCCCTGAATGTAGCATAATTAGTGATAGGATGTCACCTAGTGGTCAGTGGTAGATTAATGTTTTCACGTTGGGGACTAGAAGTCAAGTTACAGAGGCTTAAACTGGCATGTGAGCCACATACGTGGTAAGTGGGTAGAGAATCTAGGACCATAAGGACAGTTCCAAGGCCACTTCTAAAGTTCAGTGTAGCAAAGTCCTGAAACAGGTGGCAGCTGTGGTTGTGGAGACCAATGGCCAAAGGTTGTGAGACGCATTTCCCAAAAATGGATGGTGAAAATTATTCTAGGTTGTTGGGATTTTTAAATTAGTTAATTTTCTTACGCCATTGTTCATTTTTAGAGAGTATTTGATTTCTTCCCTCAAGTGTAGTCCCCGTAATTCTCCCACCACCATAGCACCCGTGACCCATCTGCACAGTCCCTGTGCTCTTCCCTCCTTTGTTTTGGCCCCTCTCTCTGCCTCTCCCTGCTGTTTGCCTCAGACCTGCCTTCAGCTTGCAAGTTTTGTCTTTTGGGCTATGGAGAGAGGCACAGGGGGGACATAGGAGAAAAACTGAAAGAACCTCCAGTTAACAAAGCTAAAACAATTTGTGCAAAAAAACACAACAAAACCCTTAGTATTTGGATTATATGACCAAAATACAAAATAAATGCCAGTGGGTCCATACTAATACAAATATATGATTGAATGGTAACTAAATGAGGGAGAAGAGACAAATCTCCTTTAGAAAAGATCATTCATGTACATACTCCTGGCAGCTGCAGGTAGAACTTAACACACCCACCCTCATCACTTGAGAATGGGCTGCACTTAGTGGCTTGCTTCCAAAGAGCAGAGTGTGGAAGGTAACAGTGGAGAAACTAGCAAACACTCGCTCAGCGAGGTAATCAATGTTAACACCATCAGTGATGTCATTTTGACAGCATGAACTTCTGATTTGATGGGAATGGAAGCTCACAGTTACCTCTGTGAGCTTCCTCCTTAAAACAAACAAACAAAAATAACCCTGCCTAATCATAGAAATAAAGGGACAAACCCAAATTGTGCTCCACTCTTCAAAAATTCTGAGCAGTACTCTTCAAATTGTGCAAGTCCTCAAGAACAAGGACAAGCTGAGAAACTGTCGTAACCCAGAATAGCCAAAGAAGAGATGACGAATAAATGTAGTATCCTGGACAGGACCCTGTGACAAGAAAGGGGCATTGGGAGAAAACTGGTAAAATCCAAACAATGTGTGCAGGTTAATAGTAATGTTCCAAAGTGGTTTCTTAGACGTGACAGATGTACGCCTGTAATTTAGTTATTATTTAAGATAGTCACAACAGAGGAACCTAGGTGAGGAGTATACAGGCACCCTATAGTCTTTCCAACTTTTTTGTTGGAAAGTTAAAGCTATCCTAAAATAAAGAATTTGGATTTTTGTTTTGTTTTGAAACGGAACCGCAACAGTGCCTCCTAACGGAGTAGTGAGAAATAAATGTGAGGGAAAAGGCTTGGCAAAAAAATGGTCAGGTGTTAGCAAACCTAGGGTGTTATGTAAAATGAAGGACGAGCGCGCTGACGTGTCAAGTATTTTAGTCATGATAATTCCAAGGAAGTGCACTCGCACCTCGCCACCAGCCTGCCAAGACTACGCGGGACACGCGCCCGCGCACGTCGGGCCAAATTCGCGCGCACGCGCCGCAGGGGCGGGACACGGAGGGGACGCCAGCGTGAGGCGGGGCCAGACCCAGTTCCCACGCCGGCCATGGCCCCCGGAAGTAGTGTGTACGGGGATGTGGCGGGGTGGAAGCCGCGTATGGAGGGAGATGGTGGGGCTGGCTGGGCAGGGACGCTACTGCTGTTGCTAGACGACGCGAGCTAGCCTTCGTCACTTCCTCAACCCGCCGTCTGCCTACTCCCTAGGCCGGAACCCAGGGCCCCGGAGCCTGGGTGGACACACGATCGTCCTCCGAGGTCCAGGACAGCGACCAGCCGGGCAGCTGAAATCGGGACCACGCCACCTGCGGGGAAGAACCCGAGCCGAGGTGGGAAGATGGCTGCAGACAAGCCTGCAGGTGAGGCGCGCTGGCCCCGGGCGCTGGGGCGGCGGAACCAGCAGGGGCTGCTGGCCGGGTGCGCTGAGGTGGCGGGGCCCGGGTGGGAACTCGAGGGTAATTTTAATGTGGGCGTGCATTGCTCTCCCGCACCCCTTCTCTCACATTAGCCGTCGCTAATGTGAGACTTTGGGCTCCAGCTCCTATACTTTGTTACCCAAGTGCATCATGAAGCCTCTGCTGACTGCCTGGGCCCCGCTCCCCAGAATATCACTTGCATTTATTGAGCCGCTTTGCAGACCTTTCAACTTAATTTTGGGAAAGGCTGAGCAAGGAAAGTTCACCTCGGAGCACACAGCTCTCCTGATGTCCTCCCGCTCAGGCTTCACTCACCTGGGCTGTTTCAGCCATATCAACCTGCCTTTGGTCATCGACGTCTTGAGTAATTAAACTTTGAATAAACAACATAATTAAAGTGGACAGAAAAATAGTGTTTGACCTCGGTCTTTTCTCCTAATGTGTTATGTTTAGAATCTATCTTCCCCTAGTTTCTCAAGATTAATATAATCTTGGTGATTTTCTTTATGGATTACTGCCCTATTCCTAGAATGTCTACTAAAAAATGTAAATTTCTTTCCTACTTCCTGGGAAGGTCTAGTGTATGTTTCCTGGTAGAAATTAATGTTCTTTGTGACCTCCAGGGTTTGTTGGCAATAACTTAATTGACAGAACTTAGAAGTGGTCAATGCTTAGACTTTGTATAGCGAAATTAGTTTTTTTTTAAAGGAAGAGTGATGAAGTTGCAATGTGCTGTGTATTTTAGCTCCCAGTTTCAGTAATTGACAGATTAACTTTGGTTTGAAATTAAAGTGAGACAATCCTGATACAGGTACAAATAAACAAAATTCTTAGAGGATCTCTTCAGTAATCGCCTAAGAAGTAAAACAACAAGGAAAAGGCTTAGAAGGCGAGGGTAAGAGTGAACTGAATTTTAGATGTAGTGGTCAGGGAAAGCCTCAAATGAGGTGCTATATGCACCAACTCTTGAATGAAGTGAAAGAGTGAGCTGTATGGAACGGGAAGTGGTAGATGGGGCGAACATGCCAGGCTTGACCTGACCAAGGCTAGAATGTTTTAAAGCCCTTGGTCATAAAGCATTCTTCAACTTTTTCATGCATTTGTTCACGAAGATGGAGTGCCAGACGCTGTCTTAATTGTTGAAGAAATGGATATGAAACAGTCTCTGCCTTTGAGGAGCTGCTAGTTGTTCTGTTAAGAGACAGATCTAGGGCCTCCCTGGTGGAGCAGCCTGGCGGGGGAGATTCCCACATAGCTGCCGCCTCTCCCTCTGCTCCCCTCAGCAGTGTATTTCGGTTGATCTGCCTGTTCTGCTCCCCACTCTGTCTCTGGTGAATCCCCACTCTGTCTCTGGTGAATCTTCTCGCCGCCCAGTGCCTCTGGCCTGTACCCCAGCTTGTATGTATAAATAAATAAATCTTTAAAAAATAAATAAATAAAGACAGATCTATCACAATAACACTCTCAATAAGTAAGAACCAAGTAATATATGTACTAGAATTATCAGATCTAGAGTGATGGAGTGAAAGTGGCATTTATTTGATTGGCTTAAGTATATAAACCATGTTGCAAGAAATTTCTTATCTAGATAATAAGATTGAATCTTTCGAAGCAAATGAATGTTTAATGCAGCTCCCTTGACTCTTCGCTTTCTCTCTATCCCCAAGTCTACTACTATGGTTCTGACCTTTATTTCTTAATGAGGTCGATTTTAGTTATTTAACGTCATCAATGTAAATTTCAGCATCTTTCTGACTGATGTTTGTTTCTTCCTCTACAGTTCATTCTTCTTGCTGCTGCCTTTTTGTTTTATTACTATAATACTAATTGCATCATACCATTTCCCTGTCTATAAACTTTCTAAAGACCACCTTTTGTGTCCTCGTTCTTCATTGTCGTTTGTGAGACTGACAAACTTATTTCTAGCTGATGTTTCTGTATCAATACATCTCACTCTTTATTCCAGACATGACATGGAAAGCATTGTGCTCTTTTGAGCACTTCTGAGTGGTGATACCCTTCCTTCTCTTCTGTATGGCAAAGGCTCTCTTCATTCCAAATCTGACTTACTTGCTACTCTATGTCTGAGCTCCTGAAACCAGGTTCCTTGTCATGGAGGGTCTTATGTACTTGTTCATTAGTTAAGAAAATAAGCTCATGGAAACATTTAAGGTGGTAAAAAACCTGAGCACACCTACTGTGGTAGAGGGTGGAATTAAGTGAAACACAGTGGGAGAGCCAAGGCTAGCTAATGCTATGAAATTAATTTAGTAAGCATTCATCAATAGCATGCTCTTCCGGGTGCAACAATGTTTCTGTCATCATGGATCTTACCTTATAGTATGAAAGACCAACATGTAAACAAAATAAGAAATAATTGTCATATCAAGTTGCAACAAATATTGTGAAGAAAAGAAAAATGATAATGTGATAGAGGAAAACTGAGAAGTAAGGACCCTATTTTGAATAAATTGGGTAGCAAAGGAAAGGCTCTCTTAGAGGCACATTTGAACAGACACCCTAAAGATAAAGAGCCAACTGTGTGGAGGAAAAATGATCCAGATCAGCAGAATGACAAATGTACATGTTTGGAGTTGAAAACCTTGGAAAATGTTTAAAGAACAGCAATACGATCCCTTGAATAGAAGCAGCTTGAAGAAAAGCACCTTGGTGTGCATTAGGTGTGCTCCACCTCCAGGTCCTCATGTCGAAGGCACTCACTGCGTGCTTACAGCATAGTGAGCAGAGGCGGCATGGCAAGAGATGAAGTTAGGATTGTAGCGGGTGCCAGCCTGTATCAGGCTTGTAGCCATTGAGAAGTTTGAATTCATTCCAACTAATGGGAAGCCATTAATAGATTGCAGAAGGGCAGGATGTTGTCTTATTTATTTAACTGATCTAGGTGAGAATTGTTGAAGACTTAGTAGCCTAGGTTTGGATCAGGTAGCCTAGATTCATCCTAGCTGTACCACTTGGTAATTTTGTGATCTTCGACAGATTTTAAAGTTTTAAGTCTTAACTTTCCTGTGTATAGAAAGAGAATATTAAAATTCTCTACCTCAGGCCTCCCTGGTGGCGCAGCGGTTAAGCGCTGCGCTGTGGAGCTGTCGGCAGCGGCGACGCGAGTTCGATGCCCGGCCAGGGAGAGTCCCACATGGCGCAGCAGACCTCTCCTGCCTTGCCCGCTGCTCCCCTCAGCAGTGTATTTCTGATCTGCCTGTTCCACTACCCGCTCTGTCTCTGGTGAACCCTCTTGCCGCCCCACGCCTCTGGCCTGTACCCCAGCTTGTATGTATAAATAAAAAATAAATCTTTAAAAAAAAAATTCTCTACCTCACAAGGTTAGTAAAGGATAAAATGAGATCATCTCTGGCCCTCATTTTTCAAAATGCTGGCAAATAGTACGTTAGCCAGGATGGAGAAAAGAGGTAGATGTGAAAAATGTTTAGACAAAAAAAATGGTAGAATTTGGTGACTTATTATCTATAGTAGGTGAGCAGAAAGACCTTGCTCCTTTGGAAAGGTGAGCCTTGGGTTTCTTTATTTGTGAATTGGAGGTACTGATAGTTTTCTAATTTATCCTAATAGCTTTCTAACGTATATACCCCACAGGGTTGTGGCTTGTGAAACTTGTTGCCATACGATACGTGTATTAGCCCATATTCTCTGGGAAGCAGAACTCAAGATGCTAACTCTTTCTTTGGAAAGGTTCAAGCTCAGGGTAGTGAAAGTAAGGGAGAGTAAAGGAAGTAATGCAAAGGGAGATGTAACATATCACAACCCTGGCTACCATTTCACCTTGAGCTGTGAAAAGACCTATCATGTCACCTGCATAAGGAGTTTTTCTGGAAGGGTTTTGAGAACTAATCACCCTTTAGGTAGTGTATTTGTGAGAGAAGAAAGGATTGATGAAGCTGGACAGATAAATTTCCTATTGGTTGAGACTCACCCCATGGGTAACTTATTTACCTGTGCTTCTAGATTGCATGACTTCTAACTGACTGACCAGCTAGCAATTCTCATCCCCTGAGTTGTGTTTCAGCCATGTTGTAAAGGAAGGGGTGTCCCAGGTAGATGGGGCATCAATCAATGAGGGAGATTAAGGAGGCAGTGAGTGGAATGCTTAAATGACTTATGTCCCTAGATAATATAACAAGTGTTGTGAGACCAATTTTTTTTTAAAGATTTATTTATTTATACATACAAGCTGGGGTACAGGCCAGAGGCATGGGATGGTGAGAGGGTTCACCAGAGACAGAGTGGGGAGCAGAACAGGCAGATCAGAAATACACTGCTGAGGGGAGCAGCGGGAGAGGCAGGAGAGGTCTGCTGCACCACGTGAGATTCTCCCCTGCTGGGCGTCAAACTCACATCGCGTGCTGCCGACAGCTCCACAGCACAGCGCTCAACTGCAGCGCCACCAGGGAAGCCCGAGATCGTTATAATTTTTAACTAAAGAAATACAACCATGTTTTAGTATAATGTATTAGGTTTGACTCTTTGTGAGGAGAAAGTGACTGGAACTAAGACACACACATAATTCTAGATTTGAATTTATCAGAGAATTTGGACTATGAGCATAGCAGTTGCAGGCCTAGAAGGACAAGGTTGGTGACATTAAAGGAAAGATAAGACCGGGTGAGTAATCTGCAATCAGAAGACAAGTACTTAAAGAATTTGAGCCAGGATGATCATAAAAAGAGCAAATTGGAAATGTTTAAGCCAGGGCTATTTTTGGTTTATTTAAAACATGCAAAACTGGGCCTCCATAGTGGCACAAGGGGTTAAGTCTCAGCACTATCAAGCTGTTGCCAGCCACTACAGCATGAGTTCAATGCTCAGCCAAGGAGCTAACCGACATGGTGCAGCAGACTTCTCGTGTCTTGCTTGCTGCTCCCTTTAGCATTGTATTTCAGTAGATTCGCCTCTTCTGTTCCCCACTCTCTCTCTGGTGAATCCTCTTACCCCTTCACACCTCTGCCTAGACCCCAGTTCTTTTTTTTTTTTAAGTTTTATTTATGCATACAAGCTGGGGTGCAGGCCAGAGGTGTGGGGCAGTGAGAGGATTCACCAGAGACAGTGGAGAGCAGAACAGGCAGATCGGCTGAAATACACTGCTGAGGAGAACAGAGGGCAAGGCAGGAGAGGTCTGCGCCATGTGGGAATCTCCCTGTCCAGGGATCGAACTTGTGCTGCAGTGGCTCTGGATAGCTTCATAGCGATGCGCTTCACCCGTTGTGCCACCAGGGAGGCCCCTAGACCCCAGTTCTTATATGCATAAATTAAAAAAAAATCTTAAAAAATAGAACATGTGGGCCTCCCTGATGGCACAATGGTTAAGCGCTGCGCTGTGGAGCTGTCGACAGCGGGGACACAAGTTTGATGCCCGGCCCGGGAGATTCCCACATGGCGCAGCAAACCTCTCCTGCCTCAGCCACTGCTCCCCTCAGCAGTGTATTTCTGTTGATCTGCCTGTTCTGTTTCCCACTCTGTCTCTGGTGAACCCTCTCGCCGCCCCACGCCTCTGGCCTATACCCCAGCTTGTATGCATAAATAAATAAATCTTTAAAAAAATAGAACATGCAAAAGTTATTATTAAGTGTATAAGATATATAAAAAGTAGTACATCCTCTATCACCCCTACCTAGTCTCACTCTCTAGATAACCAGTACTTAGTATATGTTCTTCCAGACTTGTTCTATGACTGCCCAAGCTTGCATTGATTAAAAAAAAGAAAAAAATTGTGTGCACGTGAGCAAATGACATTGCAGTATTGTCCTGCCATTTGCTTTTTTGAGGATCCAGTAAGGAATCTGTGTTTATTTGTTATTTTTTTGACTTTGTTATAAATGACTTCAAATAGGGCCTTCCCTGGTGGCTCAAGGGGTTAAGTCTCAGCACTATGAAGCTATTGGCAGCCACTGCAGCATAAGTTCTATCCCCAGCCAGGGAGCTTTCCACATGGAGCAGCAGTGGGTTAGCTGTCTGTCCTGTCTCACCAGCTGCTCCCCTCAGCAGTGTATTTCAGTAGATCCACCTGTTCTGCTCCCCACTCTGTTTCTGGTGAATTTTCTCCCCCCACCCATGCACACCCCTCTTGCCCAGTTCTTGTATGCATAAATAAATAAATCTTTTTTTAAAAAAGTGACTTCAAATATAAAAAAAATTGAAAAAAACCCACAATTATCTATATATCAGCCACCTAGTTCCACAGTTGTAACATTGTGCCATGTTTACTTTCTCTAGCTGTAAGCAACTGAGTGTTAAGTCTTTTCTAAATACTTTATAGACATCATGATACTTTGTTTCTAAAGAATTTTTTTTAATTTTGTGATTTTTTTATTTAATTTTTTTTAAAGGTTTATTTATTCATACAAGAACTGGGGTGTAGACCAGAGGTGTGGGGTGGTGAGAGGATTCACCAGAGACAGAGTGGGGAGCAGAATAGGTGGATCGACTGAAGTACACTGCTGAGGGAGCGGCGGACAAGGCAGGAGAGGTCTGCTGTGCCACGTGGGAATCGCCCTGGCTGGGAATCGAACTCGTGCTACAGTGGCTGCAGACAGCTTCATAGTATGAAACTTAACCCGTTGCGCCACCAGGGAGGCTTTAAATAAGAATTCTTAATGACATGCACCCATATAATCGTAACACCATTATCTGATGAAAATTAATATTTGAATATATTAAATTCACCCAATTGTCCCAAATATGTTATTTAAAACTTTAAAGCAGCTGTGCTTTTAGTATTTGACTCCCTGAGACCAGTCTAGCTGTAAACCCCAGGAAGCGGATGGCATGGGACTTAATGAAGAAATCACATAACTGTGATATGCTTAAGGTTTATAATGTGTGACTGACTTATGAGGAAAATAAAGTCATGCTTTTATACATTTAATTTTTTTGATTTACCAGTTATTTTAGTTCTCAGAAATTTTGTCTTTATAAGTCAGTTACACTTAAAAATGAATAGTGAAAATGTAATATTTGAAGTTAATCAACTTTGTAAATGTGATCATTCATCACAGCCCATTAAAATTAAAATTCCAAATAAAATAAGATGTCTTAGTTGAATGTGAAAAGTTGAAGGAAGTCAAGCATTATACTTGAAAACTAGAGTGAATCTCTCTTCTATGCATAAAAATGACTCAGGTATTAAAATAAAAATACTGCCGTGGTAGCGTTCTGCTTTGCCTATCATCCCTAAAGCATGCTGATATTCTTTTTTTTTAAAAAAAAGATTTATTTATGCATACAAGCTGGGGTTTAGGCCAGAGGTGTGGGGTGGTGAGAAGATTCACCAGAGGCAGAGTGGGGAGCAGAACAGGCAGATCAACTGAAGTACACTGCTGAGGGGAGCAATGGGTGAGGCAGGAGAGGTCTGCTGCACCATATGGGAATCTCCCTGGCCAGAGAGAGAACTAGAGCTGCAGTGGCTCTGGATAGCTTCACAGTACTGCGCTTAAACCATTGCGCCACCAGGGAGGCTCTGTGCTGACATTCTTGATTCTTGATCTTTATTTCCTTCTGCATTGCTCAGGTCTGTTCACATGTTATGTCTCTGTGCGATGTAGAAATCAGCCATCACATGTAGGGTTTTGATAGGTCAGGTGCATTACTGAAGGATAGAAAACCACATACAGGGTGTGTGCACTGCAGCTATATGGTAACGACTATTTTCTGAGTGTAGCTGCAGATTTCCTTAGACCTTAACATTTTGGTTTTTCTTTTGGAAAAAATTTCTTGAACCTCATTGAAAAGTGTAGCTTGTATGGAAGATCCTTCTCCAATCAGATTTGAATTGTTAACATTCTATGTTGGAATGTGTCTGGGCTTTCAGTTAACTGAAATTTTTCAGTATTGGAAAGCAGTGTGCTTCTTTTCTGCTTCATTCAAATCTCAAGAATTTGTTTGATTAGAAATGAAGTCTGTTGGCCTGAAGAGTGTCAAGGTTTGTGCATCAAAGAACTCTGTACGCCTAGAAGGTCAGCCCTGTTCATTGGGCCATAGCAGAAGGAAAGTCAAGCTTATGGATGAACGGTCATATACTCTTTCAATTGGCAATGGGGACTACTTTTGGTCAAATAAAGACATGTTGTGGAATTATGTACAGATGCTTTCTGGTAAGAAGTCAGCAATTATAAAAAATAAATTCTTTGAAAACTTTTTAAACTGATGACAAAAATGATGTTCATTCCTTGTAGAAAATTTGTAAGGTGTAGAAAGATGATAAGGAAAACTAAAATGTTAATACTATTGAAGTGGGGTCTTTTTGGTAAGTTTTATCTTGAAGTAATAGTAATAGAATGTAGGTAAAATAATGGTTGGTTAAAGGCCGTAATAGGCTTTTGAACTCAGTTCTCTGAAATGTCTGTTGAAATGGGAATTTTGTCTAAGAGGATATAGTTTAAAGAAAGGTATGGAGATGACTTGATGGCAGAGTCGGATTTTGGCATTTGGTTTAAACTGAATATACTTCTCTTTTTTTAAGATTATTTTTATTTATTTATTCATACAAGGACAAGGTGCAGACCAGAGGTGGGGGGCGGTGAGAGGATTCACCAGATACAGTGCAGCGCAGAACAGGCAGATTTATTGAAATACATTGCTGAAGGGAGCAGCGGGAGAGACAGGCAAGGTCTGCTGCACCATACATGGGTCGGCTCCCTGGCTGAGGATCAAACTTATGCTGAAGTGGTTACCCGTAGCTTGATAGTGCTGAGACTTCAGCCCTTGCGCTACCAGGTAGATCCTGAATATACTTCGTGTGAGGGATGCTAAATGATTTAAACATTTTCGTCTGTTAAAATGTTTATATAAAGTATTTCCTGAAATGTTTAAAAGTTATTTATATTCATTGTTAAAATTTTATGATGAACAGAGTTGAGAATTCTGCTTCAGTCTAGATTCATACTTTACTTTTGGGAGTTCTGAAATTGTAAGTCCCATTTTAAACATTTTAAGGTTATTGGTCCTTACTTCATTATGCACCTGAAAGTTTTGCAAAACAGATGAATTATATAGACAGTGAACAATCAATCTTGTCAAACTCATTGCTACTGGCTTTTTCTATAGAAAAGGCTGTTCAACACTGTCTTTTAAAACTGGTAGAATTTCTCCATTAAAATATTAATTTTCCTCCTCCCTATTAGCAATCAATTTTTATTGATATGCTGAAAAAGACATAAAATATGGCATAATTTTTTCCCACAAATGTGTTTTCAACCTCATAAGGAAAACAATCCATTTTAATTCACATTTACCAGATTATTTCTCCTTGACCTAGGCCAAAAGCAATTTTTCATTTCTGCTTTTTCTTTCTTAAAAGACCTTTTGTTATAGCAAATGGGAAGTGGAGGGAATTTAAGAGTAGGAATTAGAAAGAGTGTTGATAAAAGATAGTTAGAAAAATATACAAGACAGGTCACAAAGACTCTGAAAGCTATTATATAAGGAGCTTAAATGAGTCTAGGAATCATAGCCTGCTAATAAGTAACACATATACATACACTGAATTTATCTTTTCTTTTTATCTTCATTTTGAGCCTTTCCTCTTATAATTCCTTAAAATATCACATGAATTTCTCCTTATTTAGCTTACAGGTGTTTTTTTTAATTGAAATAATATTGCATGATAATATGAAACATTTCATTCCATCCTTCTTTATTTCTTTTTTTTAAAGATTTATTTATTTATGCATATAAGCTGGGGTACAGGCCAGAGGTGTGGGTCGGCGAGAGGGTTCACCAGAGACAGAGTAGGGAGCAGAACAGGCAGAGCGACAGAAATATACTGCTGAGGGGAGCAGCGGGCGAGGCAGGAGAGGTCTGCCGTGCCATGTGGGAATCTCCCGGGCTGGGCGTTGAACTCACATCGCCGCTGCCAACAGCTCCACAGTGCAGCGTTTCAACCTACTGCGCCACCAAGGAGGCCCCCCTCTATTTCATTTTTGTCCCAGTTTACTCACCACCTCCTTTACTTCTTCCCTTGTGGTAATCACCAAGTGTTCCAATATTATTCCAGAGTTTATTTTTATTTTATTTATTTGATTTGTTTGGGTCTTGCTTATATATGTGTGTGTGTGTGTGTGTGTGTGTATGTATATATGTATATATATATACACACACACACATATATATGCATATTTTATCTATGTATATATAGACACATATATATAGACATATATATACACACTATATATATAGACATATATATATATGCTTATTTCACTAAGCATAATATTCTCTAGGTCAGTCCATATTTTCTCAAATGACAGGATTTTGTCTTTTTCTGTGTCTAGTATTTCATTGTGTACATTTACCACATTTTCTTTATTCATTTGTCAGATGATGGACATTTAGGTTGTTTCCAGTTCTTGGTTATTGTAAATAATGATGCAGTAAATATGGGGGGTGCATATATATCATCAAATTAGTGTTGTTGTATTTTTTGGGACTAGCACAGTAATCTTGAAAATTCTTGGTATCTTGCTGGGGTGGTAGTGGGGGGCAGATCTAATATTTTAAGAGACCACAGCATTCTCAGCCCAAATACCCGATGGACAGAGCTATAATCCTTATACAAGTGGTGGTTGGTTTTCATTGTGCTTGACCACCGCCCAGGGAAACATTCCTTCTTTAACTTTGCAGAGGAGTAGCTTCTTACTCGTTTATAGCATAATTAGCCGTTGTAGATGAAAGAGCTTTAACTTCAGCAACTTTGTTAGGAAGAGGAAAACTGAGGACATAGTCAGTGCATAACTTTTTTTTTTTTAAAGATTTATTTATTTATGTATACAGGAACTGGGGTGTAGGCCAGAGGTGGGGATGGTGAGTGGGTTCACCAGAGATAGAGTGGGGAGCGGAACAGAAGGACTGACTGAAATACACTGCTGAGGGGAGCAGCGGGCAAGACAGGAGAGGTCTGCTGCACAATGTGGGAAGTCCCTGGCCTGGGATCAAACTTGTGTTGCAGCGGCTGCAGATAGCTTCATAGTGCTGAGACCTAACCCGTTGCACCACCAGGGAGGCCCCAGTGCATAACTTTTGTTTCTAAAGATCTGTAAAACTTGTGTGTTTACAGATCAGGGAGCAGAGAAACATGAAGGGACAGGTCAGTCTTCTGGGATCACTGATCAAGAGAAGGAGTTGTCCTCCAATGCTTTCCAGGCCTTCTCGGTAAGAATTGGTTTCTCTTAATCTGCTCCTTTTTCAGGATCTATCAAGTATGAATTATTTCACAGTGAATATTTAAATTTATGTTTATTTTTAAATAATGCAGAAGTTTCAAGAGTAAGTTCAGTTTTGAAGTAAAAAATAACATTTTAGAGTTTAAATATGAGAGAAATGAAAGTAACTTGAGCCATTCCCAGTTTTTGTGTTTTCATAAACATGTTTTAACTCTCACATAAGTCTCTTAAAATGAGATTTGTAAATATGTGGATCACATTTTTCAGTTCACTACTCTTAAGTTCTTCCTGAATGTGCTTTAAAAGGATAAGTCAAAAGTTTATTCTCAAATTTTTAATTTAAATCTTACTTGATTATCAGGTTATATATAGGTAAGTGGAAAAACTTTATATGTGGGTATTTGATCGTGTATTTGTTGGAAATTAAAATTTGGAATAATTAATCATATTACTTTTCTTGACTCAGCTGTTACTCTCTGCTAGCAATACATACCTATAAATATATCACTGTAATATGTGTCAGATGTAGAGGTATATTACATATCACTATGTATCTATACATGTGTCTTATAGATACAGTATACATGTATCAGTAGGAATTGGAGTTTGATATTTAGGAAATAAATAACCACAATTTCTTTTTTTCCCCCCCAGTTTAATTAAAATATAACTGACACCGTAATTTCTTAATTGATGCTATTTAGTAGAATGATATTTGTCTTTTAAAAGAGTTTTTCAAATAAAGATAGAAAATATATTTGAAAATGAGTGTATAGTTCTCAAAGCTCATGTGTAATTTTGTTTGTGTATTTGTTTTTGTTTTAGGCAGGAAATTATGACACCTGTCTGCAACACCTTACCTGCCTACAGGATATAAACAAAGATGACTATAAGATAATTTTGAATACAGCAGTAGCTGAGTTTTTTAAAAGTAACCAAACAACAACGGATAATTTGAGACAGACTCTTAACCAGCTGAAGAATCAGGTGATACACAAATAAATGAGCCATAAAAATATAGTGCTGTTTTCTAAATTGTGAAAGAAAAGTAGTAAAGGAAAATTAATATGATTTCTTGTCTGATATTGAGAGCACATTTTCTAATATATGAGACATTTGTTGATTTTATTTGTATAATTATTATTCCAGGAAATGAAAGGTACGTTGTGTGATTTTATTTTCTATTATGCTTTTAATTTGAAAAGAATTGATTGATGCACCAAATTTAAATGAACTTTGGAGTTTTTAAGAAACTAGAATATGAACAAGCTTAATTAACTGTTGAGATATATCTTGTTCATAATAACTGCAAAGATTTAGTTAATAATGTTAATTATTTTAGCATTTTAGATCAGGGAATGATTAATTGATTAAATGGATAATATTGTTATTTATATATAGTTTCAGACTGGCCTTGGTCATTAGTCTGGTAATAACAGCTTTTCTAACATCTCAAGCTTAGATTTTTGATATTTCAAAGTCCTAATTACAAAGATGATGATGTTGAGATCGGCTAGCAAGCTTTTAGTGCTTGCTGTGTACCAGGGCCCTGCTAAGCACCTTGTGTACATCTAATATTCTTTCCAGGAGCCCCCTGAAGCAGTTACTTTATTTTTTCCTCATCTTATAAATCTGAAAATTGAGGTAAAGTTAGCTTATGTAAATTGTCCACATGCAGAAAACTTGTAAGTAATGAGAGCTTCATGAACTCAGTTCAGCTTGACTCTAGATTCTGAACTTTTAATTGCTGCTTTGTTCTGAAGAAGTTCTTTTTCAGCCCATGTCCTGTTTTCATGAGTACCACTACACTGTATATTATCACCCAAAAATGTGATATTGTCAGAAATAAGCGACCTCTTGAGGCTCTTCATAATTATTTATAGGAGTAATTTTTCTTTAAAAAAAAAAAAGATTTATTTATGCATATAAAAACTGGGGTGTAGGCAAGAGATGTGGATTGGTAAGAGGATTCACCAGAAACAGAGTGGGGAGCTGAACAGGCAGATCTACTGAAGTATACTGCTGAGGGGAGCAGCGGGCAAGGCAGGATAGGTCTGCTGCGTGGTGTGGGAAGCTCCTTGGCTGGCGATCTTCCCACATGGCACAGTAGCTGCGGATAGCTTCATAGGGCTGAGACTTAACCCGTTGCATCACCAGGAAGACCCAGAAGTAATTTTTCAACTCAAATTCTTCAATAAAAAAGAACAAGAGCCAACATTTATTAAATGCTTACTTGATTCCAGATTCCATATAAGTGCTTTTTGTGTCTTGTCTCATATCATCTTCCCGTTTAGCCCTTGATGTTGGTCTTTATTATGGCAGGTTTTTTTTACTAGCATCTGAGGAGAGTCTTAGCAATTTTAATTCATACAACCAGGAAAGGAAGAGCAGGATTTTATTTTTTAATTTATTTATTTATGCATACAAGCTGGGGTACAGGTAAGAGGGTTCACTAGAGACAGAGTGGGGAGCCGAACAGACAGATCGAGAGACATACACTGCAGAGGGGAGCAGCGGGCGAGGCAGGAGGTCTTCCGGGCCATGTGGGAATCTCCCTGGCCGGGCTTCGAACTGCTTCGCTGCTGCTGACAGCTCCACATCGCAGCGCTTAACTGCTGCGCCACCAGGGAGGCCCCAAGAGCAGGATTTGAACCAGATCTGTTCCTGTTACCTCCTCAATCTTTATAAATTTATGTCATCACATTCCATCATTACTCCAGTATTATTAGCACAAATTCATCCTTAAACGTTTTTTATAGAATAATAGGCTCCTGCAAGATTCCTGTTAAACCAAGAAAACAGCATTTTTAAATAATTTCAACACCCTTCATTCTTAATAAGGTTGTTTCATTAACCCCACTAGTGCCTTCCAGTTCTCAGAGTTTGCTAGAAGTGTTTGTACATATGTCTCCTGCACTCTATTCAGAGTCACATTCTGGGCACAGTGACACATCTTTTCCAACTTATTCCACTTTCATTAATGTTTCATTTCATTTAATGAGTAGTTTTTGTTCTGATTGGAGCAGTTACTAGATTATTTTAGTGACTCATATAAAATGGCAGTTATAATATGAGTTCAACCATCATAAATCCAAAACTCCTTAATTTATCCAAAATCCCACTTTCTGGCTGAGAAATAACCTTTTCTTCATTCTCTCTCCGTTAACTACAAAGAAATGTTGCCTTTCTTTGGAGATTGAGTTTTTTCTATTTAAAGAGACTTTAATCACTTGAAGATAGTGAATCGATAAATAAACATTAGAAAGAACCCGCAAACTTTGAGATGTACATGCTTTTGGTTAGCTAGGACCAATTAACATTTGGTCTCCTTTCCCCCAGCTCACATTGTAGGTGACTGAAGTCTGCAGAAACCTGTTTACAAATCACTATGCATAATGAACCTTCTAGTTCCTTGCTTTCAAATGTAGCATTGTAATTTTTTTTTCTATTGGTATCAAATGTGCATTCTAGTAAACTCATTAAAAGCCTATTGTAATTGCCGTATGTGAAAAAATGTATTTTTGTCCATTACTTTAAAAATATCTTCTTTTGTTGTTGTTGTTTTTTATGGAAACAAAACCTGAACACAATAGGTAAATCAGAAAATAGATCCTTACACATACATCCTTGAACAAGATAATTATGCTTTTCATTTTGTTTCCTATTAATAAAATGGAAATGATTATGTAATCTATGTCTCTAGGTCTGGTGAGGATTAAATGAGATGTTCTTGTTTTGTTTTTTTTTTAAGATTTATTTATGCATACAAGCTAGGGTACAGGGCAGAGGTGTGGGGTGGCAAGAGGGCTCACCAGAGACAGAGTGAGGAGCAGAACAGGCAGATCAATGGAAACACACTGCTGAGAGGAGCAGCGGGCGAGGCAGGAGAGGTCTGCCGCACCATGTGGGAATCTCCCCGGTGGGTCCTCGAACCCGAATCGCTGCTGCCAACAGCTCCACAGCGCAATGCCCAACCGCAGCGCCACCAGGGAGTTCCTAAATGAGATGTTCTTTGTAAAAGTTTAAACATAGTAAACTTAGCATATAGAAAGTGGTTAGCTATTGTGTCTTATTGTTTGAGTTTTACCTTAGTTTTTATAAAGTTGAATCAAGCTTATTTATTATGTATTTACAGTTATATATGCTGTGTAACATTCTCATGGGAAAGGTTTTGCCTGTTTCCCCTGTAGCATCTTGCAGCTCATGAGACTAAAAGGTAGAATCCAACAGAGAAGTCATGTTGACAGTTAAAACACTGAAGATATCTTCATAGTGCAAAGAAGAGAATCACCTTGCCTTGTGCTAGGTACTCAATAAAATCTCACCGAAATATTTTATTTAACAGAAGAAGATTATGAATGAATTAATTTTTAGTATGTGAGAGTAATTAAAATGTAGACATTCTGTTGAAAGTGTGGAAGAACTCAGTAAAAAATATTGGCCTGTGTTCATGTTTATTCATAAAGATTCTTTCACTTTTGCTTTTTATTTACTTACTGTATTTTAAAACATAATTCCTGTTGATTGTTTTATAGGTCCACTCAGCTGTTGAAGAAATGGATGGATTAGATGATGTTGAAAACAGTATGTTGTATTACAATCAAGCAGTCATTCTTTATCATCTGCGGCAGTATACAGAAGCAATATCGGTTGGCGAAAAACTTTATCAGTTCATAGAACCTTTTGGTATGTTTTCTGCTAAGTGAAAAAATTCCCTATCTTCTTAAACTTACAGAGGTCTCCGGTACTTTTTACCAGGTAACCTAAATCAGAGAATTAAAGTCAGCATTTAAAGAAAGAAAAAAAGGGCAGCTCTCCTGCCTATCTGTGACTGTGCAAGTGCCTCTCTTTTTTTCTTCTTTCTCCTTTTCCTAATAAATCTGTGTGAGAGAGAGAGAGTTTTGTAGGTTTTTCTGTAATGTTTTCTTAGTGTTAGAAAAGATCAAAATTGTATCACTTTTAGATGAATCCAGTTTTTCTTTTAGCACTCCTTTCACCCAATTTTTGAGGATTAACTGTTAGAAATGCTATTTAAATTTGGAAAAGACATAGTGATTTTTGTTCTTCCTTTGCAATTGAAACATGACCTTAGTGAACCTGATCTTTTCCTACTTGAGCAGTATGTAAGGTGGGAGTATTAGGAATAGCATAGTGTTTATTTTTCTGCCTCCTTAACAGAATTTTCTTGGGAATTGGTAAATAGCACAGACTATGTTAGCTTTTCTGTTTTCTTAACTTGCTCACAATTAGTAGCCTCTAGTAAGAAAGGTAAGAATGAAGGGGAAAAAGGGTACAAATGAAGCAGCAAAGCTGGACCTAGGAAGTGGCGGTTAGAGAGGACTGTTGGCTTCCAGCCCATAAGCAGGCAGATTTCACTTGTGATTCACATTTTTATCATTTTTCTCCATGATTACTCTCTTTTAAACTTAAAACAATATGAATTCCTGGTGTATAAACCCTGAGGGCTTGATGGATGAACAGGCAGGCCAGGAGAGACATCAGTGGTGAAGAGTTATGTAATTGGTGACCATTTTCTTTCTTTTGTTAAGCTGAAAATCAGAATTGAACTTCTGGGATGGCACCAATAAGCAGAATTTCCAGAACCATTCATGAAATCCTTTTAATCTGTGCTGTGGCTGAGCAGAATATAGAAACCAACTACTCAGTATTCAAATCCATTTTTCTTCTTTGAAAATAATTATTATTTTTTTTAATTTTACTACTTGGTTCTTCACACAAAATCTGTTGACTGAGCATATACTATAGAGCAGACCCTGTTCTGGGATCTGAAGATAATGGAGTGAAAGATATAGAGAAATTCATTACCCTCATTAAGTTTACTATCTAATGGGACAGAGAATAACATGATAAATACGTGTAGTGAGTTAGTTAAATGCTGTGAATAAAAACTAAATTGGGTGAGAGGATAGAAATTGACCTGGAGTGTAATTTTTAGATTAGGTAATCAAGGAAAGCCAGGGGAGCACTCCAGTGAGCGGTAATAGTATATGCAGATGGTCTGAGGTGAGCTTGAATTTGGTGAGTGAGAAGAACAGCAAGAGGGCCACTGTGAGACTGGAGCTAAGTGGGGAAAAGAGTTGAAAGTAAAGTCAGAAGTGGCTTTTTCGCTCCTTCCTTCCACCATCGCGCTATGTGCGCTAGCTAGCCTTTTCCTCGCCTTGTCTTCTCACAAGACTTTCAGGATCAAGCAAGTCCTAGCCAAGAAACAAAAACAGAATCGCCCCAGTCCTCAGTGGATTCAGATGAAAACTGGTAATAAAATCAGGTACAATTCCAAGAGGGGACACTGGAGAAGAACCAAGCTGGGTCTGTAAGAAATCGCACGGAGATGGTACATATTTATGCTATATTGGTATCAGTAGCATCTACCATGTCACTGAAAACATCATTGCTTTGTGGACATGTTTTCTCTTGTTATGCTTCTGTACCTGGCTTCTGTAATAAACATGTGAGCTGTTTGAATAACCAAAAAAAAAAAAAAAAAAAAAAAAAAAAGCCAGGAGTAGCCTAGGTGAAACACTGTGACCTTCGTAAGGGTTTTCTTTTCAGTGGGGCAGGAAGCCCTCAGAGATGTGTGACCTTTGCACATCAACTTTGTTGATTTCAGTTTTAAACGGATTCCATATTGGCTGCTTTCTAAAAGCAAGAATGGAATCAGGAAGATTTCTTTTGAAATTTTCTGTTCTTGATTATAGCAGCTATCTTTTAGACCTTACTTTTTCTGTTATCCTTCTTTTTGAAAGGATAAGAAAATAGAGTTGTCATACCAGCTTACCCTTCCTCACTTCATTGGACTCGTCTTCCTTTGAAGTCTTTGTATTTTCTTCTTGGCATTTTCAGTCTTTTAATATTCTCCGGTCTACCCCTTGTGTCTTTGGTCTCTAATCAGATTATTTCTTTTTCCCACCTCCATGCCTAAAAAAATAATCTATTTCCTAGAGTCCTATACTTTTCAGAGTTAAAAGGAATCTCAAGAGATGATCTGGTATCTGCTTTTACATTCAAGCCGGTAAAATAGTCTCTCCAGGGCCTCCCTGGTGGCACAACGGGTTGAACGCAGCACTGTTAAGCTATCCAGAGCCACTGTAGCATGAGTTCGATACCTGGCCAGGGTGATTCCCACATGGTGCAGCAGACCTCTCCTGTCTTGCCCGCTGCTCCCCTCAGCAGTATACTTCAGTAGATCTGCCTGTTCTGCTCCCCTCTGTCTTGGTGAATCCTCTCACCGCCCCACAACTTTGGCCTACACACCAGCTTGTATGCATAAATAAATAAATCTTTTAAAAAAATAAAATAGTCTCTCCACTGTGTCGGTCAGCCAGCTGGTATCTAAAAATTAGTTGCATGTCTAGTAAGTAGCAGTACTGGAATTGAAATTTCCTTCTACCAATAATAATATTCCTCATTCCATGTGATTTTGGTAGAGATTTTGCTAAAGGAGGTTTAATTACTGGAATCCCTGAAATTAAGGTCCTTGAGGTGCACAACATAATGTCTTTGTTGGTGATGTGAGTTACTTCCAGTCATGGCTCTAGGGGATGAGCAATATTAAGTAAAGACTTAGGCTTTGCTCTTTAGAACTACTTTGGAGGGCCTCCCTGGTGGCGCAGTGGGTTAAGCACAGCACTGCGGAGCTGTCTGCAGCTGTGGCGAGAGTTCGATGCCTGGCCGGGGAGATTCCCACATGGCACAGCAGACCTCCCCTGCCTCACCCACTGCTCCCCTCAACAGTCATTTCAGTCAGTCCACCTGTTCTGCTCCCCACTCTGTCTCTGGTGAACACTTTCACCACCCCACACTTCGGGCCTGCATCCCAGCTTGTATGCATAAATAAATAAATCTTTAAAAAAAAAAACTATTTTGGAGGGGTTGTCGTCCTGAGACTTTTGCTTCACATTGGATTATGACATTTCTTTTCCTTTTTCTTCCCCCAGAAGAAAAATTTGCCCAAGCAGTGTGTTTTTTGCTCGTAGACCTGTATATATTAACTTACCAAGCTGAGAAAGCTTTGCATCTTCTTGCTGTCCTAGAAAAAATGATTTCACAGGGTAACAATAACAAAAATGGGAAAAATGAGGTAAGTGTTCTGAGGTAATCAACTAAAATATAATATATGGCTCATTTTTGGTTGTTAAATATGTTAATAGTTTTATTGAAATATAATTCACATACACAAAATTTACCATTTTAAAGTGTACAGTTTAGTGATTTACTCAAGATTTGCAAACCATCATTATTTTCTAAATTCCAGAACATTTTCATCACCCTTGAAAAGAAACCTTATACTATAAAGTTATTCCTTTCTCCTACCCTTCCCTCAGCCTCTGGCAAATACCTGTCTACTGTTTTTGTGGGTTTTCCTGCTGTAGACATTTCATATAAATGGAATAATATGATAATATGTGGCTTTTTGTGAGTGGTCTCTTTCATTTAACATTTTACCATGTTATAGCTTGTACTTTATTCCTTTTTCACGATTTTCATTTTTGTGGGTGAGTAATATTCCATTGTCTGGGAAGGGGACATTTTTTAAATCCATTCACTAGTTGATAGGCATTTGGGCTGTTTTCCACTTATAACTATTATAGATAATGCTGCTCTGAATATGTATGTGCAAATCTTGAGGGTAGCATATGTTTTAAGTTCTTATTGGTATATATTTCAGAGTGGAGTTGCTGGATCATATAGTAACTCTATTTTTAACCTTAGGAGGAAATACTAACCTCATTTCCAAACAGTTGCACTGTTTTATATTCCTAAGAGTAATTTATGAGTGTCCCATTTTCTCTGCATTCTCACTAACATGTGTTATTACCTTTTTTTTTTTTAACTGTATCCATCCTTAGGGGTGTGAAGTGGTATCTTATAATAGTTTCATTTCCCTAATGACTAATGATGTACGTTGAACATCTTTGCATTTGTGAGATATTAGTTTCACAGAACGTAAAGATTAGAATTAAGATGATAAAATTCCATAATATAGATAATCAGGATAGCTTTCACTAGGGAAACCTCATCGAAATGCTGCCAAAAGAATACACGTTTATAATGATTAAGCTTTGCTGTGTTCTGATAAGAGACACATGAAGACTGTATCTTGGTTTTTCTGTTTTTTATTTTACTTGTTCTTTGATTGTTGAGGAATGATCCATCTTTATTCCTGTCCTGTCCCTTTGTGTAGTATTTGCAGAAAACAGATTGCCAAAACCTTTCTTTTTTCTTTTTTTTTTTTAAGATTTATTTATGCATACAAACTGGGGTGTAGACCAGAAGTGTAGGGTGGTAAGAGGATTCACCAGAGACAGAGTGGGGAGCAGAATAGGCAGATCGACTGAAGTACACTGCTGAGGGGGAGCAGCGGGCAAAGCAGGAGCGGTCTGCTGCGCCATGTGGGGATCTCCCTGGCTGGGGATCGAACTCATGCTGCAGTGGCTCTGGACAGTTTCATAGTGCTGTGCTTAACCCATCACGCCACCAGGGAGGCCTTTTTATCTTTTTTTTTTTTTTAATTGAGGTAACATTGTTTTACAACACTGTGTATGATTTAGTGGAAGAGTGATTTCACACCTCTTTTTTTTTTAAGATTTTTTTATTTATGCATACAAGCTTGGGTGAAGGCCAGAGAGTAGGGTGGTGAGAGGATTCACGAGAGACAGAGTGGGGAGGAGAACAGGCAGATCAACTGAAGTACACTGCTGAGGGGAGCAGTGGGCATGGCAGGAGAGGTCTTCCGCGCCATGTGGGACTCTCCCTGGCCGGGTATCGAACTCGCACTGCAGCGGCTCTGGATAGCTTCACAGTGCTTGCACTTAACTCACTGCGCCACCAGGGAGGCCCGATTTCACACTTCTTTAAATGTATATTAACATCCCACCCCCACCACCAAGCACCCATAGTCCTTCACCTAAAACCATCAGGTCCCCTCCCCATCAGCTGCTTCCTTTCTACCTGTATAAGTTCTTGAAGTTTAAAAATAAACATTACCCCTTTTTTCAGCTTAACAAGGGTATACATATAAGAGAATGCAGTTAAATAATTATCATTATTCCTAAACACCATGTGATAAAATATTTCACTTTTCTATTCAGTACTTGTAACAGTTGATGAAATATAATTCACTTTAATAGACAGTTATGTATTCTGCTAGGTACTAAGTTGACAAAAATTAAAATATTGCAATTCCTCCTCTTCCAGGAACTCAGGTCAAAGGAGAAAGATTGAACATCTTCTGTTTTTAGGTAGAGAGGTAGAAGGTTAGGGAATATTTAAGGGAAATTTGGATGTTTGATTTGGGTCTTGAAAGATGTAATCATCTGACAAGTCAGAGTAGGATTAGGATAACCCTGCTGGCAGAGAATAACAGAGCAAAAGGTGTGTGTTGGGTCTGCATGTACCTGAGAAACGTAATGAAGATCAGTAGGAGATTGGCAATGTAAATATGGGTTATGCAGTGAGAGACTTTTAATCCATGGTTGTTGACTGTTTAGTACTGGAGAAAATTTTTAACAGTTCCTTCCTGGAGAATTACCCTTAGAAAATCATTTGTGCAAGTAGTATTCATGGTTTTGAAACCAGTCTATGCTTTTTAAACTTAATCTCAACCTTGCGCTTCTCATAATTTCTTGTCACCCACTTCAGACTTTATCAAACTTGACTTTCTGAGTGTGGAACTTGGGACTCCTAATTTTTTTTTTTTTAAAGATTTTTTTTTTTTATTTTTTATTTATACATACAAGCTGGGGTACAAGCCAGAGGTGTGGGGCGGCGAGAGGGTTCACCAGAGACAGAGCGGGGAGCAGAACAGGCAGATCAGAAATACACTGCTGAGGGGAGCAGCGGGCAAGGCAGGAGAGGTCTGCCACACCATGTGGGATTCTCCCCGGCCGGGCGTCGAACTCGCGTCGCCGCTGCCGACAGCTCCACAGCGCAGCGCTTAACCGCTGCGCCACCGGGGAGGCCCGGACTCCTAATTTTTAAAGTGCTCACTGGGTGATTCAAATTATCTCACTTGGAAATGATATAAATAATAATTAAATAAAAAATATTTAATATTGGTTAATTTTGTATCACCACCCTACAGACTGGCAATAATACCAACAAAGATGGATCTAACCACAAAGCTGAAAGTGGAGCTCTGATTGAAGCTGCAAAATCAAAGATACACCAGGTGACATAAATTTTAAGAAGGTTATTCATTGTATTTGTAGTTATGAATGAAGAATCTGATAGATCATTGAAAGCAGGAAATGATTCAAGGCAGACTTTTTTATTTGGCTTTGAAATATTATGATTTAAAACACATCCTTCTAAATATATTTTGCTTAAGATGATAATGTGATATCATTTCTTTTAATTTCTCTATAGTAGATTGAGAGAAATGACCTAGGAATATATTGGATGATAAAATTAATATGTATAATGTAAAATTCATTGCTATTTAGCCATGATGCAGGTAAGAATTGACAGGATTTTTTCATTCCAAGAGTACAGTAAAAATAGATTATCTAAGATAATCTGAAGTTTGCTTTTACACACAACTGTTATGTTATAAACAAATTGATTGATATTTCCTTAACTATAAAGTAAAACTATTTTAGCATGTGTAAATCCACCTTAATTCTTACATACTAACGTTTTTCCTTTGAACAGTATAAAGTAAGAGCTTATATCCAGATGAAGTCCCTGAAGGCATGCAAAAGGGAAATCAAATCAGTCATGAACACAGCTGGGAATGTAAGTTTCTTCTTGACTGTTCTCTTGTCTCTATGTCTGTGTCTTAAAATGTCCTTATTTGGACAATTGGTATTTTTCATTTTCAAGTAGTTTGTTTTAGTCTATTGTAGTCTACACATACACTATCATGACAGATACAAACCTTGGTAAAGAGTTGAGAAGGAGGAATCATACTGTGTCTATAATTTAATTTCTGTTTCTCACTTATAAGAAGCATTTCCCCTTGGTATGTAACCTTCAAAATCACCATTTTATTTTTTTTTAATTTTTTTAATAACCTTTTTTTTTTAAAGATTTATTTATTTATGCTTACAAGCTGGGATGTAGGCCAGAGGTGTGGGGTGGTAAGAAGATTCACCAGAGACAGAGTGGGGAGCAGAACAGGCACATTGACTGAAGTACACTGCTGAGGGGAGCAGCGATGAGGCAGAAGAGATCAGCTGCACCATTTGGAAATCTCCCTGGCTGGGGATCAAACTCATGCTCCAGTGGCTCTGGATAGCTTCATAGTGCTGTGCTTAACCCATTGCACCACCAGGGAGGCCCAAAATCACCGTTTTAAATAGTTATCTTAGTATTCTGGAAGTGGCGTCTTAAAATTCACTTAAACATTTATTGCAGTGGGCACTTTAAGTATTGTTTTACTTTATACTCAAAACATGTATTAAAGATTAACAGTCAAGGGCCTCCCTCTCTGGTGGCACAATGGGTTAAGTGCAGCACTGTGAAGCTCTCCAGAGCCACTGCAGCATGAGTTCGATACTCGGCCAGGGAGCTTCCCACATGGCACAACAGACCTCTCCTGCCTCAACCGCTGCTTCCCTCAGCAGTGTACTTCAGTTGATATGCATGTTCTGCTCCCCAGTCTGTCTCTGATGAATCCTCTCACCCCCCACACCTCTGGCCTACACCCTGCCTTGTATGCATTAATAAAAATCAATATTTAAAAAAAAAAAAATCCCAGCCTAGAAATGATAATGCAGTAAAATAGTCATACCTGAATCAGGGAAAACTTCAGGAGGAAGTACTGTTTCTGGAATAAGCCTTGGAATCCCTCCTTAGTGACCAGGAGATGGAGCAAAGAAGGATTTAGGAAGAAAGCCTGTGGCTGATCTAAAGTGAATAAATAAAAAGACAATTCCAGATATCCTCCTATATAGATATTTAGTCCCCAAATCTCTGCATGCTTTTGCATTCTAAATAGATACTGTGTAGATAATCCTGCACCTTGAAGATTCGTAGACGTGAAAGGTGGTCTACAATCCAAAACATGGTCTTTATTATAACAGCAAGATTGATTCTCAAAAATAAGTTACCCTGTGAAGGGATTTTTCCATTCATAGAATGATACTTTTTTTTTCCTACTTGGTGAAATAGTTGATTAGTTGTACCTTGGATTCTACTGAAATACACTTATGACTAAAAAGTAAGGGAGATCACCAGTTGCTAATTACCATTAAAATGAAGGACCTAGTTTGTGCTGTTTAAATAACTTCCAGTTAGTGTAATAGATGAAGATAGTCAACTGATACTCTGTACACTATATTCTTTGACATCCCTGTTGTATTACTTTAGATAGAACCTTAATTCAATTTGTAAGGTACTCCGACATTTTATTTTTTAGAATGTGAGAACAATGAAAAATAGTGCAACTATTATTTTTATGACCGTGACTTAACTAATTCATTTATGTTCTTGGACATGTACCTGTGTAGCTATGTTATTATGATCTCACATTAGGCATCTGAAAACAAATTCTAAGTAACGTATACTCTCTCTACAGTCTGCGCCCTCTCTCTTTCTCAAAAGCAATTTTGAGTACTTACGAGGCAATTACAGAAAAGCTGTGAAGCTATTAAATAGTTCAAACATCGCTGAGCATCCAGGATTCATGAAAACAGGTAAAAGAAAACTGACATTTAAAGAAGTGTGAATTCAAAGAACAGTGGAGACTTGAAGTTTAATGAACAAAAAGCAGGGTTATATATATTCTATTTTTATGTAGTCCTGCGACTCTCATTTACTACATTTTGATTGTTCCCAGTTTCTACATAATATCCTGTTATATGTGTGCAAATCATGTATTATGTTAGTGATACATGTATCTTTCCCTTTTTATATCATTTGCCTGTAATTGTTAAATCATAGAATTAAAACACAGAAAACTACACAAACTATTTATAGATAATTTAAGATTTATCTACCACCTCTAATAAGAGAGATTTTTAAAGAAAAGCTTACAAAATTTTCAGATATTTCCTAAATTCCAAATGCTTTCTAAACTTTTCTGTAAGGATTCTGTAGATAATTCCCAATTCTTGTTTGAGGTATATCAGCAGTAAAATTTGTCTGGGGACAAATGTATATATGTTTTTCTTAGGTGAATGCTTGCGTTGCATGTTCTGGAATAATCTTGGTTGCATCCATTTTGCCATGAGCAAGCACAATTTGGGGATTTTCTACTTTAAAAAAGCTCTGCAGGAAAATGACAATGTCTGTGCACAGCTCAGTGCAGGCAGCACTGATCCAGGTGAGCCCTTTCCCGGGGGGTAGTTTGTATTTTGTTGCTTGAGGAAAGCAAGTGTCTGGTCTGTCATATGAACCTGCATATAAGTTGTACTGACCCTGTGCAACAAGGATTTTTAGTAGTTACTGCTACTTTGAATAGCAAGATGTTAGGCATAATTTTGAATTATCAAAGAAGTATAAATTATATTCATTTTTTATGGATTCAGAAATCAATTATCCCACATGATAATGTTATAAAGCAAATTAAGATATCTTGACTATACCAAACTAGTTATATCATAGCTTCTTTTCAGGATTTCACATGTGACAGTGTGGGCAGCCCTTAATAATCTTAAGCAAATTGATGAAGATTATTATTCTAATATTCATATTTTAAGAATCCTTTATCTGAAATGCTTAAAAGCAAGCAATTATTTAGCTTTTTAAAATATTAAGAGGGCCTCCCTGGTGGTGCAGCAGTTAAGCGCTGTGCTCTAGAGCTGTCGGCAGCAGCGACACGAGTTCGACACCCAGCCAGGGAGATTCCCACATGGCACAGCAGACCTCTCCTGCCTTGCCTCTTCTGCTCCCCGCTCTGTCTCTGGTGAACCTTCTTGCTGCCCCACACCTCTGGCCTGTACCCCAGCTTGTATGTATAAATAAATAAATCTTTTAAAAAATTTAAAAATTAATAAAATAAAATATTCAGAATACTAATTGTGAAAATGTCTCCAGAATCACAGGTGGTCTTATTATGGATTGTGAAAATTTGCATGAGTGAATGAACCATAGTTATTGTAGGTGTATAGTACATTAATTGTTATTCCCATAGTAAAGTCTCCTACTCCATATCCATTACATTTGTATAGATGCTTTTCTTTTGTATAGACTTACTCTCATTGAGATGGTGTTAAGCAAAGTAATGACTATGTATTTAGAATAAATGTTTTCAGTGGAACTTATTATAAATCTGATGATTTATTATGATCTAATTTTTATTATCAGGCAAAAAATTTTCAGGAAGACCTATGTGTACATTGCTGACCAACAAGAGGTATGAGCTGCTCTATAACTGTGGAATTCAGCTTCTTCACATTGGAAGGCCTCTTGCTGCCTTTGAGTGTCTGATTGAAGCTGTTCAGGTTTATCACGCAAATCCCCGCCTCTGGCTACGGCTGGCTGAATGTTGCATTGCTGCCAATAAGGGGGTGAGTGCTGCTTGGGTATCTTTTTTAACCCATACTCTCCCTCCCTCTTCTCACCTACCCTATCTTCCCTCTTCCTCCCCAGTTGTCACATTGAAAGCAAAAATTACTCAGAAATATATAAGAGCTCATCCCTTTTTTAACTCTCAGGGAATTTATAGTCATCTATTCTTTAATAGACAAAAAATTAAGTTCCATAAAGTTAGTTATTAACATTCTGGTTTTTGATAAGTATGGCAAAATGTATCAGCAGTCACCTTACAGAGTTGAAGCCAATAAGGAGGTCATATCAGTCAGAGCAGTGGTCTGCTAGCCGCTGGGGCAGGGGTCATGCACTCTGCTGGCCTCGAATGGTGTGTGCAGCAGGCGATTAGAGAAAAACTGTTGATAACAGTGAGTGTGGAAAGAATTGCATTGAACTGCATTTCCTTCAATGTCTGCAGCCTTTACTTTTGTTCCAGGAAATGGTTTAGAGTTTATGGATTACCCTGCTGTTTCCCTATGACATGTGTTTGTCCACAATGGCTATGAGAAATAGTCCAGTTTACCTCAGTGTCCATGTGTAGATTATCTCCAAATAGAAGTTATGGAAGCCTTTTGAATCTCAAGTGGGAAGGGATTATTGGGGGTAAGGGAAAAAGAGGTGGTAACAGAATTATCAGATGTCTGTATCATCCCATTTTCTACCCACTCCCCACCCTCCTTGGGTATGTGAAGATTGGGGAGGTAAGGCATCCTGAGCTTTTTGTCTGGCTTGCTGCTGTAAGGTGTGATATAAAATGTTGAGGCTCCTGCCAGGCAGCATTTCCCAAGAAACAACTATAAGAACTAAAGGGCTGAAGGAAGTATGTTTGCCTGGCAGTTTTCACACATGATACCTAAATATTTATGATTTGTATCCATCACTGTGAAAGAGAGAGTATTATTTCTGAAAGGCTCCAACGATGGAAATAATTGTACTTTGCCTTTGAAAAGATAACTTTCTTTTTTTTTTTAATATTTATTTATGCATATAAGAGCTGGGGTACGGGCCAGAGGTGTGGGGAATGAGAGGATTCACCAGAGACAGAGTGGGGGCAGAACAGGTGGATTGACTGAAATACACTGCTGAGGGGAGCAGCAGGAGAGGCAGGAGAGATCTGCTGCACCATGTAGGAATTTCCCTGGCCCTGGATGGAACTCCTGCTACAGTGGCTGCGGTGAGACTTAACCCCTTGCGCCACCAAGGGGTTAAGGAGGCCCGAAAAGACAACTTTCTTAGTGGATAATTTTTTTTTTTTAAAGATTTATTTTTATTAATGCATACAAGGTGGGGTGTAGGCCAGAGGTGTGGGTTGGTAAGAGGATTCACCAGAGACAGAGTGGAGAGCAGACCAGGCGGATCTGCTAAAGTATACTGCTGAGGGGAGCAGCAGGTGAGGCAGGAGAGGTCTGCTGCACCGCTTGGGAATCTCCCTGACTGGTATCAAATTCATGCTGCAGTGGCTCTGGATATCTTCATAGTGCTGTGCTTAATCCTATGCGCCACCAGGGAGGCCCCTTACTGGATAATTCTTAATTAACTAATAAAGGATTCTAGGTGGAATTTACACTTTTTAAAAAATAAGATCTCTAGAAATTGGACCTCCCTGTGGAGCTGTCGGCAGCGGCGACGTAAGTTTGACGCCCAGCCGGAGAGATTCCCACATGGCGTGGCAGACTTCTCCTGCCTCGCCGGCTGCTCCCCTCAGCAGTGTATTTCTGTCGATCTGTCTGTTCTGCTCCCCACTCTGTCTCTGGTGAATCCTCTCACCGCCCCACACCTCTGACCTGTACCCGAGCTTGTATGCATAAATTAATAAAATCTTTAAAAAAAAAATCTTTAAAAGATCTCTAGAAATTGTTGATCCTCACATTCATGAACCTAAGTGGCGGAGGCCTTTCTTATGTACAGGTATTAGAAACCAGGCAATTTACTTGTTTCTAGTAGAAAAGAAATATAGTAAGATTTAGCTTCCTTCTAAAGTACTTACTTTTAGAAATACCACTTCTAGGATCATCTTTGTCCTATGAATTCTATTACATAATAGAATAATTCTATTACTTACTATTACTTACTAATTACTTCTATTACTTACTAATTACTTCTATTACTTACTAATAATTCTATTACTTACTATTCTATTACTTAATAGAATAATTCTATTAATTACTATTACTGTTTTCTTCTAGGAAGTTCTAAATCTGTGATCTAAAGAGATTGGTAAAGTAATTTGGTTATCGTAACTCAGTGGATACCAGAACACTCACAATCTGTCCTAAGAAGACATTTGAACTTTTTCATAATTCTCTGTCTTTGTCTAAGCTTCTCTTCTTTCTAAAGGGAATTTGAGGTGACATAACAGACAGTAAAAACAACCCAAGAATTCTTTGTAATAAAATCATAAAGCAAAATTCCAGTAGTAAACACTGCAAACACCATGTAAAATTCCCTAAGATGTCTTTTACTTAAGAGAGCAGTACTTACAAAGCAGTATGTACCGTCAGGAATCACTTCATTTTGAATTAAAAGAACTGATTTATTTGTCATATTGGTGATGGTAAGATCATTTTGTGCTGAACATCTGATGCATGTTTCAGACATCTTGGCAGAAACAGAACTGTGCTTAACCTGGGCAGTAATGGATATGAGAAAATACCTGCTAAATGAAAAACGTAAAACCAGTTTTAGAGGGAATATTTAACATATTTAAGAGAGAGGTATTAAAAAAAAACAAAGTCTATTTTTCTGGAAATGTACCATTTATTCTTCTGAGTTCTAAAACTCACATTTATTGAATGCTGTTACTGCCAGGCAGTATAAGATCATTAGGGCCTCCCTGGCGGCACAGCGATTGAGCACTGTGCTGTGGAGCTAGCAGCAGCAGCAGCGATGCGAGTTTGACGCCCAGCCGGGGAGATCCCCACATGGCATGGTAGACCTCGCCTGCCTCGCCCGCTGCTCCCTTCAGTGGTGTATTTCAGTCGATCTGCCTGTTCTGCTCCCCACTCTGTCTCTGGTGAATCCTCTCACCACCCCATGCCTCTGCCTGTGCCCCAGCTTGTATGCATAAATAAATAAATCTTTTTTTAAAAAGTATAAGATCATTAATACTTAAATAATATATGACCCTTTTACTTAAGATTGATCTCAAACACTTTCTGACTATTGGTGTATTTTTGAAGGTATAGTTTATTATTGTGGATTGTTAGTTTCATTCTATCATTGTTTTCCTCTATTCTATCTCTACATCTAGCTGTCTGATCAATATGCATGACTTTAAGAATCAGGGAAGAAAATGAAGATGAATAAGTATGAAATTTGTAAACCTCACTAGAAAAAAGTGTGAATGAAAGTCCTTTTAGTAATGGTTCAGAATACCTACTTTTAAAATTTTTTTTAATATATATTTTTATTGTTATTTATGTCTTTTACATTTTGTATTCCCCTTGGGTAGCCCACCACCAATTCACCCGTGATCCATCTCCATGGTCCCTTGTGTTCTTTTCTCTTCCATTTTGTGCCCTTTTCCTTCTCTCCCCCCGAGCATAAAATTATTAACAATCAGAATGGGTTTATTTTATATTTTAAGTATTATGTAATAGTAAAATGAATGAACATACCAGTGAGTCCTTGTTCTATTAAAAGTCATATATGGGGGCCTCCCTGGTGGCACAGCAGTTAAGCGCTGCCCTGTAGCGATGTCGGCAATGGCTACACGAGTTCGACATCCGGCTGGGGAGCTTCCCATATGGTGCAGCAGACCTCTCCTGCCTCACCTGCTGCTCCCCTCAGCAGTGTGTTTCTATCGATCTGCCTGTTCTGCTCCCCACTCTGTCTCTGGTGAACCCTCTCGCCACCCCACGCCTCTGGCCTGTACCCCAGCTTGTATGCATAAATAAATAAATCTTATTAAAAAAAATAAAAGTCATATATGGGCCTCCCTGATGGCGCAAGAGGTTGAGTCTCAGCACAATGAAGCTATTCGGAGCCACTGCAGCACGAGTGGATTTTAGTAGATCTGCCTGTTCTGCTCCCCACTTTGTCTCAGGTGAATCCTCTCGCTGCCCCCCACACACACTGCTGTCCTACACCCCAGCTTGCATGCATAAATAAATATATCTTTAAAAAAAAAGTCATATATGGAGGGCCTCCCTGGTGGCACAGGGGTTAAAGTCTCAGCACTATCAAGCTATTGCCAGTCACTGTAGCATAAGTTCAATCCTAGACAGGGAACTAACCCACATGGCACAGCAGACCTCTCCTGTCTTGCCCACTCCTCCCCTCATCAGTATATTTCAGTAGATCCGCCTGTTCTGCTCCCGACTCTGTCTCTGGTGAATCGTCTTACCCCCTGCACCACTGGCCTACACCACAGTTCTTTATGCATAAATAAATAAAATAAATCTTTTTTTTTGTAAAGTCATGTATGGAAATACAGTTGTAATAAAGTTGCATTAGGGAGCAATAAGTAGTACAGAGGGCCTCCCTGGTGGCGCAACAGGATAAACGTAGTGCTGTGGAGATGTTGGCAGCTGCTGTGCGAGTTCAATGCCTAGCAGGGGCGATACACACATGGCTCAGCAGACCTCTCCTGCCTCGCCCACTGCTCCCCTCAGCAGTGTATTTCGGTCAGTCTGCCTGTTCTCCTCCCCACTCTGTCTCTGGTGAACCTTCTTACCGCCCCACACTTCTGGCCTGCAACCCAGCTTGTATGCATAAATAAATCTCAAAAAAAAGAAAAGAAATAGTACAGAAAATTTTTTGTTTAGAAAAGGACTTTTTGCTGGCAGAGTGTAGTTCTGCAAGTTCATATGGATTGGCTCTAGTTTGTTTCTTTATATAGGAATCTGGATGACTTGATAGCATGACTAGCTGGGATTCCACTTGCAGGTAAATCAGAGACTTTGAGTCAAGGGGAAGACAAATGAAATTGGTGTCATCAAGCTCATGTAGCTTTTACTATTTTCAGTTTACTGTTTACAGGGTTTGGGGTCTTTAATTTCCTGGAAGGCAAGAATTGTTCCCATGTAAATGTCAACATAGGTAGCATGTTAAGAGTTTTCACATTGTGTGCAATTTAATATTTTTGATTAAAAAAGAAAAGATCTGTGTTTTAGAAGCAGAGCTGCTTCTCTCTTTTTCACTGTGTTTTTGTGGCTCTTATTTTCTTTATTCTCGTGTCAGATTGCCTGTAATATGCAGCTTGGTGCCTGGGGTATAGATCACTCTCAGTAAATCATTCTCAATTAATGCTTCAGTCATTCTTGAATGCCTTTTTTCCTTACTATTACCTCAAACTTCATATTAATAGATCACAGATTTTCAGCTTCATGTATTCTTTCCTTCAATACTGAACATATTTTTAATCACCAAAAACTCCACATTGATGCTGTCTTAAGGATTTTCTTAGAGCATTTGTGACAGATAAAGGATCATTTTTTTTAATACCCTGTGTCTTAGAATTCCATTAAATTAATTGGAAATTGTTTGTATTTTTGTAGACTTCTGAACAGGAAACTAAAGGTCTTCCAAGCAAAAAAGGAATTGTACAGTCTATTGTTGGTCAGGGTTATCATCGTAAAATAGTGCTGGCATCACAGTCCATACAGAATACTGTATACAAGTAAGTATTTTGCAAAAAGGAAGTATGTATATATTTGTTTCTATTCTAATTATGTTATCTGTATTTTGTTTGAGAAGCCACTTTGTAACTAGGTTTTATTGCTACTATAGTGAATGTTATGGAACATGTCACTTTGTTTATAAAATCCATAGGTATTAACCCTTTGCACTCGAGGCCTTTTTTGCACTGGCGAACCAGAGACTCGAGACGATTTCAGCTATATTAGGGAAGCGTTTTATAGGTACTTTGAAATCATTTTATACTCAAACAAACTTATACAAATAATAAATTTCACCAATTTGTTTATTTTTACATTGAATACAACAAAATCTGGTAAATATTACACTCTGTGATTAGTTTTTGTGTGATATTTAGTAAAACAATCCCCCAGATGCAGCCTAGGTTTGTCAGGACACGTATCACAATAATAGGAGATTTCTCGTCTACTGCCAGGCTTGTTACAGTCAGAGCAAACCTTGCAGTCCCTTTTTGCCCCTTTTAGCACAATATGGAGCTTTCCATTTAGTCAGGGTACTTTGGTGGGCATCGTCGACGTCGACGGTTGCTTTAGACGAATGCTAAGCTGAGACTAAGCTAAGCTAAGAATTGGCTAAGGACGCAGGCCGAGCCTGGTCCACGAAAGTAATTGCGATAAGAATATCTTATCACACATCGGAAATAAACATCGAGTTCCAAACCGCTTGGGTGCCTTAGCGGCGCCGCTTGAGTGGACGCATTAAACCGCTCGAGTGCGAAGGGTTAAAATTGTTCAAGGCCTGAGAATCCTGGTCTCCTCAGTGCCATTACTCAGAATGTCCAGAAGAGGGCATCATAGTGTTTCTTTTTTATGTAGTTGACTATTGTAGTTTGTTTTTTTTTTGAGGATTTATTTATGCATACAAGCTGGGGTGTAGGCCAGAGGTGTGGGGGTGGTAAGAGGATTCACCAGAGACAGAGTGGGGAGCAGAACAGGAAGATCGACTGAAGTACGCTGCTGAGGGTAGCCGTGGGCATGGCAGGAGAGGTCTGCTGCTCCATGTGGGAAGCTCCCTGGCTGGATATCGAACTCATTTTACAGTGGCTCTGGATAGCTTCTTAGTGCTGCACTTAACCCATTGTGCCACCAGGGAGGCCCTGTAGATGTTTTTTCATTTACGTATTTTCTCAGTTCTTTTGCTAATTCTTCGTGTTAGGAGAAAAAAGTACTAATACATAAAGCAACCAAAAGAATATTAGGCTGCTACATGTACAACCGTTGGCTGAACAACATGTAAATAAGAAGTTCTTTATCTTATATAAAGATTCCATTTTAGAGTTGCAAATTATTTCCAAAGTAATGTCCTTTGGGAAAAAGAGCTGTTTTTTTTTTCTCTTTTTCAAAAATAAAATTTGGGCCTCCCTGGTGGCGCAAGGGGTTAAGTCTCAGCCTCTGAAGCTATCAGCAGCCACTGCAGCAGAAGTTCAAGTTTGACCCCAGGCCAGGGAGATTCCCACAGGGTGCTGCAGACCTCTTCTGTCTCTCCCTCTGCTCCCCTCAGCAGTGTACTTCAGTTGATCTGCCTGTCCTGCTCCCCACTCTCTGTCTCTGGTGAATCCTCTCACCACCCCACATCTCTGGCCTGCACCCCAGCTTGTATGCACAATAAATAAATCTTAAAAAAAAAAAAGTTATGTAAAATCTAAACAAAATTATAAGGCAAAAGGTTATATGCTGCTTTTTCAAAACTTGCCAATAAGGCATTTTTTAAAGCAAGGATCTACCAAAACATGGCTCAAGTATAAAAAGCTACTTTCTTCCCTTCTTTCCAAGCCTTACTAAACCTGTCCTGGCCCTTGTTACAGTTTTCCTCTTCTATAGCTCTCTTCTGTTGACATTGCAGTATCCTTTAGGTTGTCTCTCTTCCTTGGTCCCATATGCTTGCAATTTATTATGTTTCTTGTTTATATAGTGTATATAATAATCAGGATTTCAGTTCTGTAGCATTGTCTTAAAATTGCTTATATTAACATTTAGGCCTTGATAAGCAGTGTTTTCATTTATTATTACATTTGTCTTACTCCTAATAATAGTAAAGTGTTACTTATCTTTGTTACCCAGTTAATTTGGTTTTGTTCTTTTAAGTGATGGACAGTCTTCAGCCATTCCTGTAGCCAGTATGGAATTTGCAGCCATTTGTCTCAGAAATGCCTTGTTGTTGTTACCAGAAGAACAGCAAGATTCAAAGCAGGAAAATGGATCTAAAAACAGTAATCAACTAGGTGGGAACACAGAAAGCAGTGAAAGCAGTGAAACTTGCAGGTATTCTAATTCCTTTGAGAGGCCTTTCACAGAAATCCCTTCAGAACTCTATTAGTAAGACTTCTTTGTCCTCCAGGAATTCCTGAAATCTTCAACCTGAATTTCTCCATCTTGAAATTCAAGTATTTAAGTTTTAAAAGTCAAGTATTTCTAGAAGAGAGTAACAAGGCATTCTTCTCTTTTCTTATTATCTGCCTTTTCTTTTAACATCCTGTACACCACTAACCTCCAGAATATTTTTACGTATTTCTAATTTTCCAATGTAAGTTAAATATTATGCCAAAAAAGTATGCCAATCAGTAAACATTGGGAACTTATTTGATTGATAGCAAAACAAACCCCATTATATATACAACTTTTTTTCAAACGACATGTTTAAACTCAAGTCTTGATAATAATAAAAATGCATGTTTAATATAGAAAATTGGAAATAAAGGGCCTCCCTGGTGGTGCAACGGGTTAAGCACAGCACTGTGAGGCTATCGGCAGCCACTGCAGCACGAGTTTGATACGTAGCCAGGGAGATTTCCACATGGCGCAGCGGACCTCTCTTGCCTCTCCCACTGCTCCCCTCAGCAGTGTACTTCAGTCGATCTGCCTCTTCTGCTCTCCACTCTATCTCTGGTGAATCCTCTGACCACCCCACACCTCTGGTCTACACCCCAGCTGTATGCATAAATAAATAAATCTTTTTAAAAAGAAAAAAAATGAAAATTGGAAATAAAGTTGTGGGACTTTTTATTTTCTTCAGCAAGTTATGTTTTGCTCTAGTTGATAAGAGATGATCAGAAGATCAGAAGAATGGGAAAGGTGTGAAAATATTAGAGTGGTTTCCCTAGTGTAGCAGAGATACTGTTTCCAGTGAAAGATTTTTAAAAACAATGTTGTGGGGGAAGAGGGAGAAACTAGTATTATAGTATAGTTTCAACTTTTTTTTTTTTTAAGATTTATTTATTTATACATACAAGCTGGGGTACAGGCCAGAGGCGTCAGGCAGCGAGAGGGTTCACCAGAGACAGAGTGGGGAGCAGAACAGGCAGATCAGAAGTACACTGACGAGGGGAGCAGCGGGCGAGGCAGGAGAGGTCTGTTGCACCATTTAGGATTCTCCCCAGCTGGCCATCGAACTCGCATCACGCGCTGCCAACAGCTCCACAGCGCAGCACTCAACTGCTGCGCCACCAGGGAAGCCCCTGTAGTTTCAACATACTAGTGATATCTAGTTACTAAGCATTTTTTCATTATTTTGGCTCTTTGTTACACTTTTGTCATGAAAATTCCCTTGGAGATGGGCTAGGGAAAGCATTTTACATTTAATTATTTGTTGTTCTTTATAATTCCAGTCTGTCTTTATTTTAGCAGTAAAAGCCATGATGGAGATAAATTCATTCCAGCTCCACCTTCTTCTCCATTGAGAAAACAGGAATTAGAAAATTTAAAGTAAGTATCTGAATGAAACAAGCATTGCATCTATTGAAGCGAGCACATTGTTTTTAATCCCCCTTATTCTCTTTGTATTACATTGAATACAAAGATTGAATATATTGATTGAATATCAAATGTTAAACCAATTTTTCAATGTGGTGATAAACCATACTGATCAGAATCATAACAGGTAACTTTTCAGGTTCAACTTTTTTTTTTTTTTAATACTTATTTTTACATACAAGCTGGGGTATAGCCAGAGGTGTGGGGCAGTGAGAGGGTTCACCAGAGACAGAGCGGGAAGCAGAACAGGCAGATCAGAAATACACTGCTGAGGGGAGGAGTGGGCGAGGCAGGAGAGGTCTGCTGCACCATATGGGATCCTCCCTGGCTGGGCGTCGAACTTGCATCACGCGCTGTTGACGGCTCCACAGCGCAGCGCTCAACCACTGTGCCACCAGGGAGGCCCCAGGTTCAACTTTTTTAGCTAAACATAATCCTTTGAAAATTTATTAATTTTGTTCTGTGTTCCTTTCTAATCACTGATATTCTGTAATATGGATGTAGCACAGTTTAACCATCTTTCTGAAACATCTAGGTGGATTCCACTTTTGGGCTTTTACAAATAAAGTTATTATAAATATTCATGTGGATGTTTTTTTGTGGATGTATAAGTTTTTAATTTCTCTGACATAAATGCCCAAGAGTATAATCGTTAGGTAGTATAGAAGTTTATGTGTTTAATTTTATAAGAAATTGCTTATAAGAGAAAATCCTTTTCTAGAGCGATTGTACCATTTAACATTCTCACCAGCAGTATCAGTGCTCTAGTTTCTCCTCATCCTCACCACATTTTAGTATTGTCACTGTCTTGTCTTTTTTTTTTTCATTTTTCTTTCCTCATCATATGTGTTTTCCCTGCTTTTTATTTTTAGCCATTCTGATAAAAAAGTAAAGTGTATAATGATACTGCAGTTTTAATTTGCATTTACTAGTGGTTAATGATGTGGAACTTCTCTTCATTAAGGGGTTTTTGCAGACTAAATGTTTTTAATTTTGATTCCCACAAATCTTAATTTGTTGTGCTTTTATAGTCACTCAATTTATTTTCTAATCTCTCTTGTGATTTCTTATCATGTGTGGATTTTATAAGTGTGTTGCTTAATTTCCAAATACATGGGAATTTTTTAATGTATCTTCATGATTTGTAGCATAATTCCATTGAGGGCATGGAACATACTTTGTAGGAGTTCAACTCTTCACTTCTTTGAGATCTGAGTTGTGGTCCATATATGATTTATCCTAGGGAGTGTTCTGTGTGCTATTGAAAAGAATGTGCTGTTAGGCATTCCTGGTGGCACAGCGCTTAAGCGCTGCACTGTGGAACTGTTGGCAGTGGCGACGCAAGTTCGACGCCCGGCTGGGGAGATTCCCACATGGTGCGGCAGACTTCTCCTGCCTCGCCTGCTGCTCCCCTCAGCAGTATACTTCTGTTGATCTGCCTGTTCTGCACCCCACTCTGTCTCTGTTGAACCCTCTTGCTACCCCACGCCTCTGGCCTGTATCCCAGCTTGTGTGCATAAATAAATGAATCTTAAAAGGGAAAAAAAAGGAATGTGATGTGTAACTATTGAGTTTATTATTCTATAAATATTAGTTAACTCAGAATAGCTGATAGTGTTGTTCATTTCTTCATTGTCTTCACCAATTTGTGGGGGAGAGGTACATCTTTTTCAGTAATTGTGGGGGGGATAGTAAATATTACAATGCTAAATTTATCTGTTTCTCCCTTTAATGGTGCCCATTTTTGCTTTGCATGTTTTGAAAGTCCTATTATCCAGCACATACCATTCTGTATTTAGGCCAGTGAGTATACTATCTAATTTCTGTTTGCCCTCTTAATGTTTTGTTTCTTTTTCTTTCCCCTTTCATAGGTTGATGAAAAACTTTATTAGAATTTTGTATTTCAACAAATTTGGGCTATTTTAACCATTATATTTTTTCATATTATATTTGGAACTAGGCTTAATGGTAGAACATTACTTTTAAGAATGATTTCAGTAATGTGACTGCAAATTAAAATAGAACAAACAGCAGTTTAAAAGGAAAAAAAACAAAAAGCCTTTTTCTCTTTTTTGTTAAGTTCTAAAACAGTGACAATAGTGTAATGAAAATATATTACTGGTAGCATTGTAAACTGATGCATTACTGGAAAAACATTTATCCATATACTTTTTTTTTTAAAGATTTATTTATTTATACATACAAGCTGGGGTACAGGCCAGAGGCGCAGGGCGGCGAGAGGGTTCACCAGAGACAGAGTGGGGAGCAGAACAGACAGATCAGAAACACACTGCTGAGGGGAGCAGCGAGCAAGGCAGGAGAGGTCTGCCGCACCATTTAGGATTCTCCCTGGTTGGGCGTCGAACTCGCATCGCGCACTGCGGACAGCTCCACAGCGCAGTGCTCAACCGCTGCACCACCAGGGAGGCCCTCCATATACTTTTTAAAAATATTTATTTATGCATACAAGCTGGGGTGTTGGGTAGAGGTATGGAGGGTGAGAGGATTCACCAGAGACAGAGTGGGGAGCAGAACAGGCAGATTGACTGAAATATACTGCTGAAGGGAGCAGAGGGCTGGACAAGAGAGGTCTGTTGCACCATGTGGGAAGCTCCCTGGCAGAGTATCAAACTCCTGCTGCAGTGGCTCTGGATAGCTTCATAGTGCTGAGATTTAACCCTTTGCGCCACCAGGGAGGCCCCTGTTTGTTTATTTATTGCATAGAAGAACTGGGTGTAGGCCAGAGGTGCAGGGGTAAAGAATTATACTACAAATCATTAAGATACATTAAAAAATCCCCAAAGGGGGCCTCCCTGGTGGCGCAACGGTTAAGAGCTACACTGCAAAGCTGTTGGCAGAAGCTACACACGAGTTCAACGCCTGAAGGGGAGATTCCCACATGGTGCGGCAGACATCTCCTGCCTTGCCCACTGCTTCCCTCAGCAGTATACTTCTGTCATCTGCCTGTTCTGCTCCCCACTCTCTCTCTGGTGAACCCTCTCACCACCACCCCCCCACTCCTCTGGCCTGTAGCCCAGCTTGTATGCATAAATAAATAAATCTTTAAAAAAAAATCCCCAAAGGTCACCAGAGACAGAGTGGGGAGCAGAACAGGCAAATGCACTGAAATACACTACTAAGGGAAGTAGTGGGCAAGACAGGAGAGGTCCGCTGCACCATATGTGAGTTAGCTGCCTGTCCAGGGATTCAACTGAGGCCATAGTGGTGATATCGCTGAGTCTCAATCCCTAGGCCACCAGGGATGCCACCTTTCTGCCTTTATAAGAGTTCTTACATATTGGTCCTCCCTGGTGGTGCACAAGTTAAGCGCTGCACTGTGGAGCAGTCGGCAGCGGCGACGCGAGTTCGATGCCCAGCCGTAGAGATTCCCACATGGTGCGGCAGACCTCTCCTGCCTTGCCTGCTGCTCCCCTCAGCAGTGTGTTTCCGTCAGTCTGCCTGTTCTGCTCCCCATTCTGTCTCTGGTAAACCCTTTCGCCGCCCCACTCCTCTGGCCTGTACCCCAGCTTGTATGCATAAATAAAATAAATCTTTAAAAAAAAAAGTTCTTACATATTAAGGAAATTGACCTTTATCATTTGAATTGTAATTTACTTATGAAGCAGAACTCTTATTATCTTATTTATCATTCTTTGCTCATTTTAATTTCCTAGAGTGTTTGGGAAAGTCTGCCTGCTTGCCGCCAAGATTTTAAAAATAATTTTCCCATGTTTTCTTCAGTACTTTCACTGTCACACTGCCATGACCATTCTAAATTTGGTTTTATCTAGGTCTTATTTTATGTAAACTTATATTATGTAAACAAGTTTACATAAACCTTATTTTCTATGATTTCTCATAATAATATAGTTCATTTGATTAAATTCATTTGACTTTCCAAATAAGGCATGGAACAGAACTATTGAATGCTACGATTTCACGTCTTAACAGTTTTATTTTTTATTTATTTTTTCTAAACAGTTTTTACATTACATTTTTATGAAATAATAAATGTATATTTCTATGAGTAAAACAATCTAAAGAAATCTGTGTTAAAGCCTTTCATAATGATTTTTTTTTAATATATTGTCTTCTTTTTTTTTTTAAGATTTATTATTTATACATACAGGCTGGGGTACAGGCCAGAGGCGTGGGGTGGCGAGAGGGTTCACCAGATACAGGGTGGGGAGCAGAACAGGCAGATCAGAAATACACTGCTGAGGGGAGCAGCGGGCGAGGCAGGAGAGGTCTGCCGCACCATGTGGGACTCTCCCTGGCCGGGCATCGAACTCGCGTCGCCGCTGCCGACAGCTCCGCAGCGCAGCACTTAAGCGCTGCGCCACCGGGGAGGCCCCATAATGATTTTTGTTGATTTTTATTTTCTCCTTGAATAGGCAGGTTTTTCTAGTTTTTTTTTAAATGAAGCTATTTCGTTTGGTTTTTTTTTTTAATTTTATTTATATTTTAAAGATTTATGTATGCATACAAGCTGGGGTACAGGCCAGAGGAGTGGGGTGGCGAGAGGGTTCACCAGAGACAAGCGGGGAGCAGAACAGGCAAATCGCTGGAAATACACTGCTGAGGGGAGAGCAGGCGAGGCAGAAGAGGTCTGCCATGCCATGTGGGAATCTCCCCAGCTGGGCGTCGAACTCACATCACCGCTGCGGACAGCTCCACAGCAGCTCTTAACCTGTTGGCCACCAGGGAAGGCCCTTTTTTTCTTTCTTATCAGTGATGTTCCCTCCCTGCTTACTTATTGCGTTTGGGAGAAGACTGGCTGGCACATGTGCCTTTTCTGACCCTGTATTGTCAGGTCAGCGTGTTGCTGGCAGGGCCTGCTGTCAGCAAGTTCAGGGCTCCAGGCACCCTGCTCAACAAAACAACTGTTTATCTCCTTGTTTTAGTCTGCCTAAAGATACTATAAATTCCTACTTTGCAATAAGAATCGTCTGTCCTGAGTGTGTGTGTGTGTGTGTGTGTGTGTGTGTGTGTTTCCTCACTGTAACCTATTGTCAGAAGGAGTGAAAGAATCCTCTAATTATATTGGAGGAAAGTCTTTTTTTTTTTTAAAGATTTATTTATTTATACATACAAGCTGGGGTACAGACCAGAGGCGTGGGGCGGCAAGAGCGTTCACCAGAGACAGAGGTGAGCAGAACAGGCAGATCAGAAATACACTGCTGAGGGGAGCAGCGGGCGAGGCAGGAGAGGTCT
>PVIJ01003726.1:116000-129598 GCA_004024925.1 Scalopus aquaticus
TTATGCATACAAGAACTGGGGTATAGGCCAGAGGTGTGGGGTGATGAGAGGATTCACCAGAGACAGATTGGGGAGCAGAACAGGCAGATCTACTGAAATACACTGCTGAGGGGAGCAGCAGGCGAGGCAGGAGAGGTCTACTGTGCTATGTGGGAAGCTCCCTGGCCGGTCATTGAACTCTTGCTGCAGTGGTTGCAGATAGCTTCATTGTGCTGAGACTCAACTCCTTGTGCCACCAGAAGACCCTGCAGTGAATATCCTTGTACCCAGTTTTAAAGGGACTCCTTAATGAAGATATTTAACACTATTTTTACTCTGGACTTAATTTTCACAAACAAATTTGAATGCGTACTAATCTTAGGGTCATTTTATTTGTACATGCAATTTAAGAAATATATTATTCCATAATGGTTGAGCAGCTGCAGAATTGTGTAATTTAACTTTGTCTTCTGAAAATGGCATTGAAGTGAAGGGTATGTGCAGGGTAGCATACTTCCTCTCAAAGAATTTTGTGCCTTTATTGGCACAACTCTGTTTACCATGTGTCCTAGTCAGGAGGATTGTTGGTTTTTAGGGGAAATAAAATTCTTTCCCTATTTTTGTGGAAAGGGGCAAAGGGTCTTCATAGGGAATTCCATCATCATAAAGTGAGGCAAAGATGAGTTCCCTGAGTTAACCATTTTCTTTTGGAGCAGATGGAATAAAGGAAGTGGAACAAGATGCAAGGAGCCTTAGGGTAGATTTGTAAAAAGAACTGCTATGGAAGACTGTGGTAATGATAATGTGGAGACAAATGGTGCAGGGAAAGAGTTGTAAAAGATTTGTATCATAATTTTCAAAGCTGTAAAAGCTCACAATACAGTTGGATGTATTAAAGGGCAGTTTTGTGGCAGGAGCCAGCTGTTTTTTGTAGTAGGAAGGAGCCTGAGTATTTTAGTTTTCTGTTAAGATGGTGGATTTCTGAGAGATTTTATCTGTTTGTGACCTGACTTCTTTTTTGTGATTGGAAATATGTGTGACTAGTGTATAGTGTAGTTTTTATGTACTATTTTATTTGACCCCTTGTGGTCTCTAATGCTTAAGACACTAATGCAAAACCTCTTTTCCTATTTCCAGCATAACTAATACGCAGTAAATTATCATGACTGTTCTTTTTTTTTTAAGGTTAATAAAAGGTTTTTTTGCAAAAGGAAGGGAAATGAAGAAATGAATAACTCAGGGGCAGGGAGAGAGAGAGAGAATATATGTAATTATCATGACTGTTCTAATGGCCACTTCTTAAGCTATGGGTTCGCAGCCTTTGAGTATTTTCAGGTTTTTTTCATTTACACATAAATGAAGGTGGGTCTCAAAAAAATTTATTCTAATCAACTTATAGTTCAATTCTAACCACATTTCAGAAGGCAAATCACACATGAAAAAATTTTAAGATTCTATGTTAAAATCAATGTAGCTTTCAGAAAAAACATTCTCACAAAACAAATTTATTCTCTAATCAGGGAAATCTCTCAGAAATCAACTAAATAGTTTAATTGTGAGACTCAGATGAACATAGAGGTATTGATATAATTGGTGAAGATATATAAGTATAATGACAATTAGTGTTTCGGTTGTAGAACCACTCAAAATTCTACGAATTTTAGTTCTGTTCAACTAGGAGAATATATGCATTCTGCAGCCTTGAGTTAAATAAATGCTTTGACTTTAAATTTTTTAAATGAAAGGTGATTCTATTTGTAGGTATTTACCCAGTAGAAATGAAAACTCCCACACCAGAATTTTATAGCAGATTTACTAATGATAGAAAATATGACCCTGGTATTCATGTACAGGAGAATGGATAGCTAAATTGTAGTACACTAAGTACATTGGAATACTATTCAGCTATAAAAAGGAACAAATTACTGATGTATAAGTCAACATGACTGGATCTCAAAACATTTTAATTGGTTATAAGGTACATACTATATAACATTCATGGGATAGGCAAAATTTATCTTGCTAGAAATCAGAACTGTATTTGGAATGAACTAGAAAGAAATCTTTCTGGAGTGACAGAATGTTCTATATCTTGATTAGGCTGGTGGCTACTTGTGTATATACAAACTCACAATCCTGTATACTTAAAATGATACATTTTAATGTATATAAGTTTACCTCATTTAAAATTTGTAAGGTATTTTGAAATTTTACAAAATTAATACTAATTCTAAATGTTCTTTTGGTAAATAAAATTTAATTACTAATGATTAATTAGAGATTTATTTTATTATGCATACAAGAATTGGGGTATAGGCTAGAGGTGCAGGGGGCAAGTGGTGGGGATTCACCAGAGACAGAGTGGGGAGCAGAGTAGGTGAATCTACTGAAATACACTGCTGAGAGGAGCAGCAGGCGAGACCAGAAAGGTCTGCTGTGCCGAATGGGAAGCTCCCTGGCCAGGTATCGAACTCATACTGCAATGGCTCTGTCTGCATAGCTTCATAAGGAATCTACTTTCTTCACATCTTCACTAGTAATTGTTTTTGTCCATCTTTTTGATTATATGTAGTAGGAGGTATGAAATGGTATTTCATAGTAAAATTAAGTTGCATTTCTCTGAAGAGTAGTGATGAGTCTTTTTATATGCTTAGTAGGCATTTGCCTATCTTCCTCAGACAAATAGTTATTCAGATCTTTGCCTATTTTGCCCTTGGTTGTTTATCTTTTTATTATTGAGTTGTAAAAGTTACTTATATATTCTAAACACAAGACCCTTATCAGGCACAACATTTGCAAGCAATTTCTCCTATTTTGTATTATCTTTTCATTTTTTGAAAGTGTCCCTAGAGCTGGATGTCTACGCCTATAATTCCAACTACTTGGGAGGCTGAGGCAGTAGGATTGCTTGAATCCAGGAGTTCTGGACTGTAGTGTGGTGTGCTATGAGATAAATTTAACATCAAATGGTGACCTCCCAGGAGCAGTGGGCGGGACCACCAGGATGCCTAGGGAGGGTAAACCAGCCTATGTCAGAAAGTGTCTCTTGAGTCCCAAAAGTTTTCATTTTAATGGAGTTCAATTCATCTATTTTTTCCCTCATTGATTGTGGTTCTCATATCATACCTAAGAATTCTTTGCCTAATCCAAGGTCATGAGAGTTTACTTGTGTGTCTCCTTCTAAGAGTTTTATGCTCATATCCCTTAAATTTAGGTCTTTGACCGGTTTTTGTATAGGGTATGAGGTAAAGGCTCATCTTAATTCTTTTGCATAATGGTATCTATTACTATTAAGGAAATAATGTCATAGATTAGTTACACATTGACATTTCATTATAACATTCATTACAGTTACAAAATGTGATTTAATAACTGTCCTGGTTATGCATTGAATCTTATATATGTTGCATAACAAAATGTCTTTGTTATTTTTTTATTGTGATGTTAATTGAATTTTTGATTCCTAAAATTAAAGTGGAGGCTGTTCTGTTACTTGGAAAAGAGCATAATAACTGGAAAAGGGGCCAACATGGACAATTTCTGAGACTTGAAAATCAAATTATACAAAATTAAAATGAAATTCCAGTTCTTTTTTTTTTAATTTATTTTTTATTTTTTTATACATACAAGCTGGGGTACAGGCCAGAGGCGTGGGGCGGCGAGAGGGTTCACCAGAGACAGAGCGGGGAGCAGAACAGGCAGATCAGAAATACACTGCTGAGGGGAGCAGTGGGCGAGGCAGGAGAGGTCTGCCGCACCATGTGGGATTCTCCCTGGCCGGGCATCGAACTCGCGTCGCGGCTGCCGACAGCTCCACGGCGCAGCGCTTAACCGCTGCGCCACCGGGGAGGCCCTGTTCTTTTTTTAATAGGAGCCTCAAAAATGGATAAAGTGAAATGTCCAGACTAAATTTAATTAAGCCCAGTTACATTATTCCACAAGTATGAATTATGGAACCTTAGCTAGTTCGTTTAGTCTCTGATGTGACACTCAGTAAATTATTTCCCATTCAGTTAAAATGGATCTTCCATAGCCCAGTGTTTATAAAAGATGAATCAGACAAATGGGTAATAACTTAAATATTAAAGACAGTTTTAGTGAACTTAAGAAATCATAATTCTTTTGATCTTAGCCTACTGGTTATAGTGTAGCTTGTAAGACATACCTAAAACAGAGTAATAGCTAATAATCTTTTGAATCCCTTGTTACTCTTGCTAGAGACCCAGCCGTGTTTCAGTCTTGTAACTGAGAATGATCCTGCTGAGATCTGTCTATCTAATAAACTCAACTTGAGGGCCTTTCTGTGTGGCATTGCCTTCATGTTATCAGCAGTTTGTGTTCATATTGCCATGATTCACGTCTGTGTGTCAGGATTCCATTTAAATGAACTGGCAATGAGATAGATCAAGGTTTGAGTAATTCTTCAGTGGTCTGCCACTTGGAAACTCCCTGGGGCCACTGATGACACGGGACAAATTGCTTAACCCCTCTGGGTCTTACTCTCCTCTTCTGTTAAGTAAGCAAATTAGATTGGGTGATCCTAAGGTCCTGTCCATGTATTCAATGCTGTGTCTGTGAATCTATGCATTTTTTTGTGACTGGCCTCTTTGAGATATGAGGTTGAAGTGTAAAGTCTCAGCTTCTTTGTACTGGGCTTCTGTTTGTCTTGATTTGGGGGTGTATTTGTCAGATTCTTTTTACACAGAACTGTTAGTAGAAAGCAAAATGTTTACAGAAGGCATGAAGTGAAAAAGTTACCTAGTTTAACTCCTAGGTTTTCTTAGGAGTTGAAAGTTGACAAGTTTAACATTTTCTAGATTATTGTAGATAAATAGAAATCTCTTGAATTTTTTTTTTGAAATTTTGAAAGCCAGTACCATATGGTTGGTTGGAAGAAATTCTTTATTTTTAAGCCACTGTTTCAAATAATGTTTGCTATGAGATTTCTTTTCCTTTGACAAGTAGTGGCTCACTAGATTCACCCCCATCTTTTAGCCTCTTAAACTAAGGCTAAGCTGTTTTTTAGGCAGTTGGTTTGGATTCATTCAACTTACAGAATATGTGACTTAAGAAATTTTACTACCCAGTCTGGTATAGCATGGTGCTGTAATTTGATGCTTTTAGGAAAGTTATTCCCCCCCCCCCCCATTTCTTTCCTTTCTTCTTCTTTGTCTTTTTTATTCTTTTCTTTTCCGAAGGTTGGAGTTCTGTGGACCTAGAGCCAGCTCCTCCAGCATGAGGAGGAGAGAGAGTGGGGCTGTGGGAGATCCTCCACAGTCGGGGAGAGACTAGTGTGTCACTTCCCTTGAGGTAAAGTTCTTCCAGTCTGATGAATTTGTCAGATCTACTGAGGGGCTGGTAAACAGATTGGACAGTGACTCCAGGATCTTGTGGGGCCAGGGCGGAGTCAATGTTTTAGGTAGCAGCTATCAAAACTAAAGTGATTTCCCCTGGTGTTTAGTAGTAGAGCCCTGCACGTTTCTAGTGTTACCAGCCTGCAGGAATTATGCAGAGTGACGTATTGTTTTCTAAGAAGAAAAGGAGGGTGAGTGAGAGCACACTGACAGGTGAGTTGGGGTAGATTATAAGGCACTAAGAGAAGAGGAACATAACAATTATAAAATGAAACTTGTTTAATCCGATGGTTCTTAATCACAATGCCAGCCCCAAAGTTTGGAATTAACATGGTTAAGTATACCTGAATAGAAAGGAAGATTATTTTTATTAGTATCTTTTACCTTATTGTGATTTGATAAGGTATCCTATGGGAAAAAGGTAAAAAGGCAAAGTAAATAGGTTTTTACCTTATTGTACATAATTAATAGTTTGGAGTACCTGGGAAATAGAATCCTGCTCAAATCTTACATGACTGATTTCTGGACCCAAAGTTGGCTTGACAGTGGATGGAGCAGTAATAGCCCCCCTACTGTCGGGAGAGGCCAGGGCAGGCTTTTCCCAGCAAGCCTTCCTGAGGTCAGGCTTGTCCTAGACTCTGTGACCTAGAGCAGGCAGTATAACTCCCCTGACTGGGCGCTGGGAAAGAAAGCATCGTCGGCAAGGCAGGCTACCAACAGGACAGGTGGAAGCCTGGGGACCTGGAGAAATAAATGTAAAATTTTGAAAGCTATTATATTTAGCTAATACCTTTTAAATACCTACTGAAGTTGTTGAGAAATTGCTCTAGTCTTCATGTAGGAAACAGAAGATGTAGGCCTCTGCTTTCAAGGAACTTATGTGTGGCCCACACCTTTGGTGAAGTACCCAATGAAAATAGGTATTAAACGTTGTGATATCATTCCTATCAGTCCTGAATCTGATGGTCTTCAGGGGCTTCTGAGATTGTATTACCTTTAAGCCTTTCTTTTTCTTCATAAACAATATTTACTTGACTAATGAGTGAATATTTGTTGCCATTTTAAGAAGACTATAAATAAGCCAAAAGAGGAACTGTAGTCACCCTAAAGAGCTGACCACTGAAGTGCTTCTGAAAATGGATGATAGTTAGCCAGTGCCTTCCGCCTTTGGGCCCTTGAATGTTCTTCCAGGGAGCGATACCCACACACACACCAGGGCACATGGCCATAGGGGAGCCTTGCTGGTGAAGACAGCTCTTGGAGACCCAGGGATATTGACAGGCTTGTCAAGAAAATCCCTTTGGAAACCACACTGCTTGTCTGCTCTTTAAGTTACTCTTTTTGGTTAACACGATTCAGACTGTAACTGATGTTCTCAGTAACAAAATATAAACTTGTAGTGTTTGATTTAATTCTCTTTCATTTCCTTTTTTTAAAGACAGGTTAGACTACGTATGAGCACATAGTTAATATATGCATTAGAAACATAGTAAAGATAAAATGAGTCGTGGGGATGAATGTACAGCATGGTGGCAACCATTATTACATATTTGAAAGTTAGTAAGAGGTCACAACAGGGCCTCCCTGGTGGCCCAAGGGGCTAAGCCTCAGCACTATGAAGCTATCCGCAGCCACTGCAGCAGGAGCACAAGTTCGATCCCCAGCCAGGGAGCTGACCCACATGGCGCAGCAGAACTATCCTGTCTTGCCCCCTGATGAATCCTCTCACCGCGTGCCTCCGCCCCTGCCCCGCCAAATCGCCACAAGAAAAAGTATTTTTTTTGTTTAAAGATTTATTTTTATTTATTTATGCACATAAGAACTGGGGTGCAGGCTAGAGGTGTGGGGGGTTTGGGCAAGAGGATTCACCAGAGACAGAGTAGGGAGCAGAACAGGCAGATCCACTGAAATAAACTCTGCTGAGGGGAGCAGTGGGCGAGATAGGAGAGGTCTGCTGCACCATGTGGGCCAGCTCCCTGGCCAGGGATCACACTCATGCTACAGTGGCTGCTGACAGCCTGATAGCTCTGAGACCCAACCCGTTGGGCCACCAGGGAGGCCTACAAGAAAAAGTATTTTCTGTTGCTATGCGTGGGGACAGATGTTAAGTAGATTTATTGTGGTTATACAAATACTAAATCATTGTTGTACACCTGAAACAAATAATAAAGTTACATGTCAATTATATCTCAATTTATAAAAAGAAAACATACCATGTAATGGTTTCTATTTAATTTTAGGCTAGTCTTGTGGATTGATAGAGAAACAATGAGATTGAATTGGAATGGCCGTGAATTGAGAGTCCACGGTGCTGAATATTAATCCTGGTTTTAATCACATACTCTGTGCTAGAGAATCTGTTTAATCACTTTGAATCTTAGTTTCCACATTGATAAAACAAAAAACACCTTAGGCATTCTTTCAGCCCTACCATCATAGGCTAAGGCCATAAAGGTGGTATGTGTTGCTCCATTTCCTTGTGCCTTCTCTGATGCCAGTCTACTTTTCAGTGCTAGTAGTTGAGCGACTATTTTCCTTTAATGGATAATTTTCTTAAGGCACAGGCAGCTGTGCTTTTACTAGAAAGGCCATTTCTAGTCAGAGAGTTTCAGAATTTTAGAAAACTCTGTGATATGAGAGCTGCACTTTTCCAGGGACTGACATTACAACCCAGATGCATTTAATGATATATATATCTACGCATTGTAATTTGTACACATAACTCAGAACTCTGTATCTGAGTTGGGTCCTCTGCGATCAGCCATTCAGACCTCATTTCTATCTGACAAGGGTTTATTTTAAGATTGCCTTGTGTAGCAGTTGTTTAACATTCAAGTGATCTATTAGTGTCAGGTCTTAGGCTGGACCTGTTTTAAAAGAGCTGCCCTTTAAATAGAAGACCAAGCAGGAATTTAGGTTTCCAATCCAACTTAGCAAAATCAATTTAACTTAAATTTTTTTTATCTTTGCATGTATTTATTCAGCTTTTTTTTTTTTTTAATGTTTAGGATAATGGTACCTATGTGAATGAAATTCTTTTAGTTGATACTGTTGCTCAGCAAGAATAACAGACTTCTTAAGAGGGTTCAGAGAAGGACACTTTACAAGAAGCTAAATTAAATAGATTTTTTTAGTTCATTATGTTTCTTAGCAAAATTGCAAATTTGTGTAGAAAGAATGTATATGCTTCTGTAACTTGATTTCTAGGTTCTTAAAAGAAATTTTCTGTGGAAATAAGTTCTCACTACGTCATTAACTAGACTAAATACATACTGTAACTTCATTTGGTTTTTTGATGGAGATTTGGGAGTCAATTGGACAGAAATAAAACATGATTGAGTTAGGTGAATAAACTGGTTCAGGTGGACATGTTATACCTGTGTGTGTAATTTTAATTCTTACCATTAGTGTATGCTTCCTTTCTTCTTCTGTCCATATTTTCACATTTATAATTAGGGCATTCCTTCATATATAGCAAATATACCCATTGTCAGTTTTGTGATACAGGTTTTCTATCTTCCCTTTTGTGTTTCAGATGCTCTATACTTGCCTGTAGTGCTTACGTGGCTCTGGCTTTGGGTGATAACCTTATGGCTTTGAATCATGCAGATAAACTTCTTCAGCAGCCCAAACTGTCGGGATCTCTCAAGTAAGTGTACCTTGCCCTGTGTGTCCAGATTTGTTTTGTTTGGAGGTTTTCAATTAGTTTGTGGTACGTGTTGCTTCATTTTACTCCTCCAGTGAAATATGTACTATCTGAAGAAAGCAACAGATTAAAATTTTTCTTAACTTGGGCCTCCTTGGTGGCGCAACAGGTTAAGGCAGCACTATGAAGCTCTCCAGAGCCACTGCAGCACGAGTTCAATACCTGGCCAAGAAGATTCCTACATGGCGCAGCAGACCTCTCCTGCCTCGCCCACTGCTCCCCTCAGCAATATACTTCAGTCAATCTGCCTGTTCTGCTCCCCACTTTGTCTCTGGTAAATCCTCTCACCACCCCCACACCTCTGGCCCCCACCCCAGCTTGTATGCATAAATAAATAAATCCTTTTAAAAAATAATAAAATTTTTCTCAACTCATATATGAAAGTGATTTTTTTTTTTTTTTTTTTTTTGCATAGAAGAACTGGGGTATAGGCCAGAGGTGCAGGGTGTGAGAGGATTCACCAGAGACAGAGTGGGAAGCAGAACAGGCGAATTGACTGAAGTACACTGCTGAGGGGAGCAGCACGTGAAACAGGAGAAGTTTGCTGCGCCATGTGAGTTAGCTCCGTGGCCAGGGATCAAACTCAGGCCATAATGGTGATAGCGATGAGACTTAACCCCTAGGCAACCGGGGAGGCCCCTATAAATTCTTTTTTAAAGATATATTTTTTTATTTATGCATACAAAACTGGGATGTAGGCCAGAAGTGTGGGGTGGTGAGAGGATTCACCAGAGACAGAGTTGGGAGCAGAACAGGCAGATCGACAGGAAATACACTGCTGAGAGGTCTGCTGCGCCATGTGGGAATCTCCTGGGCTGGGGATCAAACTCATGCATAGGCTGAGACTTAACCCATTGCTCCACCAGGGAGGCCCCCCTATAAATTTAGATTTTATTTCAAGGACTTGAAATATATGAAACATACACCAAATCTTACTATACATAGGATGTTTTTGTGTTGACCTTTTCAGTTTGGAATATGGTTTGTTTGTTTGTTTTTTCATTTTAGGTTTTTGGGCCATTTATACGCTGCAGAAGCCCTCATCTCTCTGGACAGAATATCTGATGCCATTACTCACTTGAACCCAGAAAATGTTACAGATGTCTCCTTAGGGATCTCTTCAAATGAGCAGGACCAAGGTTAACGAGGATATATTTGATCAGAACTGGTCACCATTTACAATGTCCTCCTGTTATAATTCAGGATGTCTGTTATTTAAGGGCACAGGGTTGTTTTGGGGTTTTGTTTTTGTTTTTGTTTTTGTTTTTTAGATTGATTGATTTATGCATACAGGCTGTGGTACAGGCCAGAGGCGTGGGGCGGCGAGAGGGTTCACCAGAGACAGAGTGGGGAGCAGGCAGATCAATGGAAATACACTGTTTAGGGGAGCAGCGGGTGAGGCAAGAGAGGTCTGCTGCACCATGTGGCATCTCCCTGGCTGGGCATCAAACTCACACTGCAGCTGCAGACAGCTCCACAGCGCAGCGCTTAACCACTGCGCCACCAGGGAGGCCCTAAGGGCACAGTTCTAAAAGAAACAAAGTCTTAGATTGACTGCATTTTTTTTTTTAAAGATTTATGTATTTATGCATACAAGAACTGGGGTGTAGGCCAGAGGTGTGGGGTGGTGAGCAGATTCACTAGAGACAGAGTGGGGAGCAGGACAGGTGGATCGATTGAAGTACACTGCAGAGGGGAGCAGCAGGCAAGGCAGGAGAGGTCTGCTGCACCATGTGGGAAGCTCCCTAGCCGGGTATCGAACTCATGCTGCAATGGCTACGATAGCTTCATAGTGCTGAGACTTAACCCGTGCTCCACCAGGGAGGCCCTAGATTGACTACATTTTTTTTTTAATATTTTATTTATTTTTGTTATTCATATCTTTTACATTATTGTGTGGGCCCCATAAATTACCCACCACCTGTTCACTCATGCTCCCCTCTTCCCCCCTCTTGAGCCCTGACCCTCCCCTCCTTCCCTGCCAAATGTCTCTTTCTTATTTGGCTCCCCTATATTCCTGTTATGAGTGAAACCATTCGATAATTTTCTCTTTCTTTTTGGCTTATTTCACTGATCATGATCCCTTCTAGATCCATCCATGTTGCTGCGAATTGCATGTGTTTGTCTTTTTTGAATGCTGAATAGTATTCCATTGTGTATATGTACCACATCTTTTTGATCCAGTCATCAATTTTTGGGCATCTGGGTTGCTTCCATATCTTAGCTATTGTGAACAGTGCTGCAATAAGCATGCGGGTGCATGTACCCTGTCGGATTAGTGTTTTTGTTTCCTTTGGGTAGATTCCCAGTAGTGGTATTGCCGGGTCATATGGGAGTTACATTTCTAGCAGTTTGAGGAAATGCCATACAGCTTTCCATAGTGGTTGGATCAATTTGCATTCCCACCAGCAGTGTAGGAGAGTTCCTTTTTCTCCACATCCTCGCCAACATTTGTTGTTACCTGTTTTTTTAATGTGCGCCATTCTCACTGACGTGAGGTGGTATCTCTTTGTGGTTTTCATTTGCATTTCCCTGATTATAAGTGATGTTGAACATTTTTTCATATACCTGTTGGCCATTTTCTTTTCTTCTTTGGAGAAGTGTCTTTTTTAGCTCTTCTGCCCATTTTTTGACTGGGTTGTTGACTTTGTTTTTGTTGAGTTGTGTGAGCTCTTTGTAGATTTTTAGGTTGACTACATTTTTGACTGTACTTACTTTGACATAATTGTCTGAGTAGACTAAGGAGTTGATTATCACATAAGCAGAATTCTCACTTTTGAAAGGCTGGTAGACACTTTGTGTTGATTATGTTTTTCTCTGAAATGATTTCAGAATCCAGGGGAGAGGAAAGATATTGCATTCAAAAGTCAGTCTTAAATCATGACTATTTTTTGAGGGAGTGAAACTGGCATTCATTCAATTCAAGGTTATTTCTCAGGCATACAGTGTTGGTGAGTGGTGACATTCTGATGTCTTTCAGTGGACCCCTCACTGTATGAAAACTAAATACTGTGACAGATTGCTTTGATATTGGATTTCCATTTCATAAAGAAATTTTGATTTTTACTTTTTTTTTAAAGATTTATTTAATTTATGCATACAAACTGGGGTATAGGCCAGAGGTGTGGAGGGGTGAGAGGGATCACCAGAGACAGGGCGGAGGGCAGAACAGGCAGATAGACTGAAATACACTGCTGAGGGGAGCAGCGGGCAAGGCAGGAGAGGTCTGCTGCGCCATGTGGAAATCTCCCTGGCTGGGGATCAAACTCGTGCTGCAGTAGCTCTGGATAGCTTCATAGTGCTGCACTTAACTCATTGCGCCACCAGGAAGGCCCAAGAAAATTTGATTTTTAGAAAATATACTTTGTTGTCCTGTCCCCTCAGATTGATTTTTGTGTTTTGTAGGATCAGATAAAGGTGAAAATGAAGCAATGGAATCCTGTAAGTAAGAAGCTTTGTTAAATACTTAAGTAGCCTTGCCTCCACCCCAAACTTTAGCCTTTTATGTCCTTCATTTGTCAGCCTGAGGAGCATGTTGTGCTTTATTCTGAGCAGCTCCTGGAGGGGTGAGGGGGTTGGGGATGGATGTGGACTAGATTTCTACCTTCTCTTTGGCCTCCTCACCAGTGTCTGTGTTCTTCTTCCCCAGCTGGAAAGCGGGCCCCTCAGTGCTACCCTAGTTCCGTCAACTCTGCCAGGACCGTGATGCTCTTCAACCTTGGCAGTGCCTATTGCCTGAGGAGCGAATACGACAAAGCCCGAAAGTGTCTTCACCAGGTAAGGCAGGAAGAGATGGTTCACAAAGCAACCAGCAAAGGATGTGGTGTTTATGTTTTCCTGTTATGTTTTTTGAGGCTTCTGGTTAGTTTGATAAACTTTGGAACATTACTTTTCCAAGCTTAAGAATATTCTTGCAAGGTGAACAACTGATCAGTGTTGCAAATGAATGCATGCACTACTGGACACTTTTTCTGATGATTTTATTTTATTTTTTCCTAAAAGGTTTATTGATTGATTTGTAGAAGAACTGGGGTATAGGCCAGAAGTGTGGGGGATTGAGAGGATTCACCAGAAACAGAGTGGAGAGCAGAACAGGTGGATTTACTGAAATAACACTGCTAAAAGGAACAGTGGGCAAGACAGGAGAGGTCTACTGTGCCATATGTGGATCATCTCCCTGGCCAGGAAATTAACTTGGGTCATAGTGGTGATAGTGCTGAGACTTAACCCCTGGGCCACTAGGGAGGCCCACCACTTTACTGATGATTTAAAAAAAAAAAAAAAGGCCTCCCTGGTGGCGCAGTGGTTGGGCACTGTGCTGTGGAGCTGTTGGCAGCAGCAACGCGAGTTCGACGCCCAACCAGGGCGAATCCCACATGGCACGGCAGACCTCTCCTGCCTTGCCCGCTGCTCCCCTCAGCAGTGTATTTCTGATCTGCCTGTTTTGCTACCCGCACTGTCTCTGGTGAACCCTCTCGCCTCCCCACGCCTCTGGCCTGTACCCCAGCTTGTATGTATAAATAAAAAATAAATCTTTTTTTTTTTTTTTTTTTTTTTTA